>CAUDMG010003716.1:1810692-1970692 GCA_958450375.1 Homarus gammarus
GCTGGAATGGGAGGCGAGACGCTCAGGGACCCTCCCAGGTGCGGCGGCGCCCCCATAGATCCTCACAGGAATGACAGTTATCCCACGGGCCCTGCTTGGGACGGCGGCACCTCCAGGGAACTTTCCATAGACGGTGGCACCCCCAGGGACTCCCCCAGGGAAGGCGGCGCCCCCAGGTACCCTACCAGGGACAGCGGCGCCCCAAAGGACTCTTGGATAAAGACTGGCGGATATAGCCCAAAAAAAAAGGTTAAAACAAAAACAAATATAATCATGTAAATTTTGGTATCTGATTCGACTGATAATTTTACTTGACATTTCAAATACATTTTCATCTCTGCAGATCTTTGTTTTTAGGCCAAATCCTCAGATCCTGGAAAGATATTATTCATTAGCATAAAAATATATTACTGATGGCACGTGGATATCTGGACTCTTAGTTAGGGTATTGATTAAAACAAAAGAAATACAAAAGAAAATAATCCAATCAACTTTACTTAATTTTAGTCAGCCCCTAACAGGAAATATTTCATTTATTTTTTAGGCCTAATGTCTAGTGGCATGACAACTTCTTGGCAGCATCATGGTTAATGTTAAAAGGCTCGAGTTTTACCAGGCAGCATGGTGGATAATATCGAATCTGTGGATCTTGGCTTGGATAGCGTCGGGGATGGTGTGACCGGCCGGCTGGTAAGTGGATATTGGGGGCGAGCGGTGATGGGTGGGCGGCGAGCGGTGATGGGTGGGCGGCGAGTGGGGCTGGAGGAACCTTAGCTCTGGTCTTTACTCTCTCGAAGCTCACAATTCACATCCTCTTATGCCACCACACTCTAGGGGGTTGGGGGGGGGGGGGTGGTAATGGGTCGATAGGAGAGTGAGGGAGCCGAGAGAGAGGTGTTGGGGGGGGGGGGGGTGGCTGTAGAGTAACGAAATGGGTGGCGGGAATATTGGGAAGGTAGAAAGTGGCATCGAGGTAGAGAAAGGGCAGAGTTAAGGAGGTCGAAAGGGGCGGCGCAGGAGTAAAAAAGAGGAGTGTGGGGTGTGTAGAGAGAGGAGTGAGAGGATACATGGTGGGTCATACATCTATCAGTGTTGATGATACTTTTCAATGGAATATTTCATGGTTGTGTTGTTAGTGGAGTCAAAACCTGCCCCGTATCAGTGTATGACGATCTAAACTTTTAATTTTTAACTCCAACCACAATAATACAGGTTTGGGAATGAGTGAGAAGAATAACGTCGGGGCTGACAACAGTTAAGCGGCCTCTATCAAGTCATTTAAAATTCATATACGTATCGCCAAAGTCCAGAACGTTTCGATTCCCGGAATATTTGACTCGTCATCACCAGCTCTCACGATCGGTGTAGGTTTACTGAGACCCGCTCACTCGATCAATACTTCCCGTGGCCAGAGCACAAAAGTTTTGAACCAGTGGATTTATCATATTTTTTTTACTATGATCTAAACATCTTGATAAACAAACACATATTCCTCTACAATGTAAACTTCAAAGGAACTAAATCAGGGTAATAAAATCCAACATAACATGAATCAATAGATCCAGATACTGAAACAGTTTATTTAATGAGAAAAATACAGGAACAGAGTGGATAAAAATAACAATATTAACATGACTGATCCAGTTACCCCTAGAAGGCACCTGATATATAATGTACATTTATCTCAAGGAAGTATCATATAACAGTATCATTTGGAATAGTATACGTAACTAGGATTCAGCTTCTCATTCATGTTCTTGTTAACACAGTAATGACTATTATCACACAAGTGGCTTAGTGAGCTCACGTATTCAGGGTAAAGCAGACATTTTTTTTTGCCCCATCTCTCGCTTCAGTGTTCCAATTCCCTAGACGATGATTCATTTAGGGACACATAATGAAGCATGTGTTGGTGATTCTATTCGTTGTCTCGGATCTTTTCTGGTCTTTTCTCGACTCTTGTATCACTTTGTTATTTCCTCCTCCGTGTCTTTGAGGTTTGTGTGGCCTTTGATCACACCACCAAGAGAAGAGACTGAAGGACAAAAGATAGAATTCACTTCAGACATTTGATGATGGTTGGGTCTTGTTGTGGTTTATATTGTCAACAAAAATATATTATTTCTCGAAGTTTTCCAGAGGTGCTGATAATTTCTTTTGTTTCGATATAAAATATCATCAAGTATGAGTCAAGATCTAGAGAATACCTGCTATGGATAATGTCTTCTTGTTTTTTTGTTTTTTTTTACAGTACTATGGAATAAATATTATATATGATACATTAGAAAGGTTATGAGTCACGTATTTATTATAGTTTATGTATGTATATTATTTTTATGAATTATTACAGCTTGGCAAAAAAGTAGAATTTCACGAGTATTCACGATATTGTATTTTTTACTACTTTGACGTATAAGTTGATTCAATGGATTGCGTGTTAGAAACTCACCTCAAGTAAGGAACTGAAGCTTTTAACAGCCAGCGTGAAGCCTCGTGTTGGGGTGGGTGTCAGGTAGTGGTGGTGGTGGCGGGGATTCCACTGTAAAGTTGTAGACGCGGTGGAGAACTTGGCTGTTGTGAAGCTCGTAACATATACCTGTAAATTAAAGTTGTCTAATTAACCTGATTATTCTAAAAAAATACTTGGTGCTTGTTAGTAAAGGATAATGTATAAATGAGTGCTTGGTGTCACCCACTGCTCTCTCTCTCTCTCTCTCTCTCTCTCTCTCTCTCTCTCTCTCTCTCTCTCTCTCTCTCTCTCTCTCTCTCTCTATATATATATATATATATATATATATATTATAAATATATATATATATATATATATATATATATATATATATATATATATATATATACTGTTGTATACAGTATATCTTTCTCCCTCTCTCTCACTCACTCTCACTTGCACTTTCTCAATTACCCTGCAGTGTGGTCTAACATCAACACAGTTTTCCTCTACCATGATATCATATTTGAACAAGCCGAGTACACACACACACACACACGCACGCGCGTGCGCTCGCGCTCGCTGCTCTGGAACCCAAAGTATAAACTAGGATATTCGCTCTCATCGCCGCTCGTTCGCCAGAGATGTTAGGCATCGCCATTATCGGTATATTCATTCGGGGGTGATGTCAATTATGTCGTCTTTTTCGCTATTTGTTCACATCGCCAACCCCACCACCACCACCGCCGCCCCCACCACCACCGCCAACCCCACCACCGCTCCCACCACCACCACCGCCGCCCCCACCACCACCACCACCCCCACCACCGCCCCACCACCGCCGCCCCCCCCCCACCACCACCACCACCCCCACCACCGCCCCCACCCCCACCACCACCCCCACCACCGCCCCCACCACCACCACCGTCCCCACCACCGCCACACAGTAATCAGCGTATAATCAATGCGTACTGTGTGTGGAGCAGACTAGCCAGAGGCGTCATCTATCACTGTCGTGTCCGATCTGCTGCTGCGTTTTGTGTTACACAGAGATTGGTACACTGCAAGGTGGGTGAGGGGAGGGGGAGGAAGGGGAGGGGGAGGAAGGGGAGGGGGAGGGGAGGGGAGGGGAGGGGAGGAAGGGGTGGGGAGGGGAGGGGAGGGGGAGGGGAGGGGAGGGGAGGGGGAGGGGAGGGGGAGGAGAGGGGAGGGGGAGGGGAGGGGGAGGGGAGGGGAGGGGGAGGGGGAGGGGAAGGAAGGGGAGGGGGAGGGGAGGGGGAGGGGAGGGGAGGGGAGGGGGAGGGAGGGGAGGGGAGGGGGAGGGGAGGGAAGGGGAGGGGGAGGGGGAGGAAGGGGAGGGGGAGGGGGAGGAAGGGGAGGGGGAAGATGGTGACTCTAAATGGATCTAAACTACAGCTACACAAATGAGGTTGTTTGGACTAGACCACCTGTACAAAGTTGAGACACAACAGCGCTTCCTGCCACCCTGGCGGACAGTTCCTTTTGATATCACAACACCGACATATCCGCCTAAAAAATTAATTAAACAATGTATTTATCTCCAATACACCGCCAAAGTGAGAGCTCTTGAACACATACACACTCTACAGACTGATGATAACATCACACAGACCATCTACACTGATGGGTTTCTTAACACCGCCTGTGGGAGGGCTGGAAGTGCTATCGTTGTGACTCAACCTGACGGTAATACAACCGAGAGAGGAGTTAGAATTAACAACTGGGCATCCACTCTACAAACTGAATTAATTGCCATATTCACAGCTATTAAATTTATTGAAACCACTGTTACTGACAGTCTCATCATCACTGATTCTTTATCCTCACTACTCGCCCTTTTCACCCTAAGTTGTCACGCTCTTGTCTCTGAAGCCAGACACAAATATACGGACCTTGTTGACCGGGGTGTCAAGATTGTTGATCCCCTCTCACATAGGCCACATAAAGCATGACAGAGTTGATGCCCTCGCCAAACTTTCGGGTCACTGTTGAATACAATCTGAGTCTCTCAAAAAGAAACCTTAAAACTGTAATTAGGAAAGAACTTGTTGATGAATCTGACGCAAGCAGACAAGTTCAAACAGGCACTAGTCAGTCAATTGTTTACCATGATGAGATGCATCAAGTGAAACATGTATATGGAACAAGTAACAAGATCACTAGATTACAAGATGTTGTAACCGCTAGACTAAGGTTAGGATATAAGTACCTCTGGCAGTATATCCCTCAAGCAGATGTGAACAAGACTAAATGTAAAGTGTGTGGCCAGACATATAGCCACACACTTTAAGTCCTTGAGAGTAAGAAGATAGAACCTTTTAGGGACAGGTCCAAGCACACTGTGTGAAATGGCACAACACTTTATCTCTAATGGCAAGATACTGACATATTAAGATTGTGTCCACTGTTTGGCACTCAGTAGCTATATATTCTCCCATGAATAGAACCAAACACAAACACACAATGTGTTTGAATACCTCTCATACAAATGTGATTAACAAAGTGTGCGGCCAGACATATTGCCTCACACTGCTGTACTCAGGCAGATGTCAACAACAAAGTGTGCGGCCAGACATATTGCCTCACACTGCTGTACTCACGCAGCTGTGAACAACAAAGTGTGCGGCCAGACATATTGCCTCACACTGCTGTACTCAGGCAGCTGTGAACAAGTCTCCCTCTATGTACAGAACTAAACAAATAATATATATGAAATACTCTGTAATATTTAATGCCATAATATCCTGACCACTGGGGACTGTTATACACACCCCTTGTGACCTCTACTCTGTAATCCTTTTGCGTTACCACTCACAGGATGAATATAGGATGCACAATAAACTAGCCGCTGTAAGTCGCAAAATAAAAAATAAACAAAGCCAAGAGTTCACGGGTTCGATTCTCGGCCAGCTGGAGTGGATTAATTAAAAATTAACCCTCAGCTTATTTCAACCTAGGATTAAACAACCTATCGCCACCATGCGGGGGAAGGGGTTAGGTTAGGTTAGGTTAGGTTAGGTTAGGTTAGGTTAGGTTAGGTTAGGTTAGGTTAGGTCTGATTCAGGGAATTTAAGGAGACTAATCTCTAACTGATTCCATTTAACAATAGACTGACACTACCATTATACTGTACCGTCTTCCCATCAACAGACACCATTGAGATTTTAGGCACCATCCTCACTTTAGGTCAGATTTGTGTAAGTCATGTGTGGTGTTGGGTCACTTCACCTCCTACATCCGATTCATAAAAAAAACATCACATCAGCTCAAACATCTCCACCAGAAAGCTCCCAGCAGCACACATTTCCTGGACCATCTCATCGTTCCCTCTGTTTTATACGCCTCTTCCTGATGACGTGTGCACCCAGTCCCCTCAACCAACCGGCGGCCAACAAGAGCTTCTGAGACAGCATTTTATTTTTGTTTTCGTCGGTGTTTCAACTTGCAGAATCACTTTCTATCAAAACTCATATCTCACCCGGACTATAGACCAGCACCGTGTGGAGCTCCCTGACCCTCACAATATATATTCCTGCATCATATAACTTTCAACAGCTGAAAACAATCTGCTGAAAAAAAATGGATCTCTGGTCAGGGGGACGACTCGGTGCCTCGGTGTAGATTGAAAACAACACTTGTCTGATCTCATCCTACGCTGTCTATAAAAAAAAATATCTTGTTTTTATCCAAATTGGTGTGATAGAGGTAATATGTATTTATAGTGAGTTATTTAAGTGCATCTCTCATATTATCGGGAGGCATTGTGACATTATATTTTCGTCACACAATGAGGGTTGGAAGTTTAGTTCACAGTCGAAGAAAATTAATATTTTATACACACGGATAACAGTTACATTTCCCACTCAATCGATTCACTAACATTTATACTGTAGTTCTTGGAATCTTACAGTTCTGTATCTTTCAGCCTGACATGACCTGTAAACTGGCGCTAGAAATCACACCATAACTCTTTCGTATCTGATAATGTGAACCTGTTCCCTTATCTTCAGTTAAGGTAAAAAATAAAGAACGTACGGATCTTTAAGGATGTGGCCGAGCAGTAACTCCTCACTTAGAGTCTTAGATTAACACACAGAATCTTTGCCAATGATTGTGTGTTCATTCTGCCCCAGACTTACCATAAGAGAAGGTATCTAATCAAAATAATCTCAGTATGATCTTAATGTTATATCTGGTGTTGTGTTTTGTGTGTTGGCTAAAGTTAATGTTGGCTGAAGTTAATTAATTTGATACTTTGTTTTTACGCCTTTAGTTACGAGGAAGTTTCATTATAGGAACCTCTGAAAATCTCGACCCTTATTCATCACCAGCTAAACAAAGTCTTTTTAACAAGATTCTGGTGATTATTGTGAGGCGGTAAGACGAGCTACCAGGCTGTAAAATTTATAAAACAAAAACAAAAAAACAATAGACGATCGACCAAACACAAGAAGGATTTAATGCTATCACAAGAGGGATCGTGAAGAGGGTAACACATTCTCAAAACATCTGAAAGACACAACACCGGTAATTATATTTTCCTTGGACTCCAGAAAAGAAAATTAATTGTAAAAAAAAAAAAAATAACTCAACATAAATTGTAATTAAGGTTTAAAGATAAATATTCTGTGGGTATTCTCGCCTAATCTTATCTGCTCAGGGAACGTGTTGTTTTGGGGGCCGTAAAATAATTAATGGATGATTATCACAAATTACTGGGCTGAAGAGAGAGAGAGAGAGAGAGAGAGAGAGAGAGAGAGGTTAAGTTAGATTAGGTAAGGTTAGATCAGATTAGGTTAGAGCTCGCCTAAGCTAATTTCGTGTGATACAAAAAAAGAAAAATGTCACCTATTGATGAGAGTGGATGAAAGCTTGATGAGAAAACACTGTTGTTGACTCACCACCAAAATAAATGGGTGAAAATTTAATCCTGATTCGATTTAGAACAGAGCTAGGGGGAGTTATTTTCAGGCCATTGAACCTTGTGTGCTGTCTCTCTTTCTCTCTCTCTTGTCTGTTTCTTTGTCTGTCTCGCTATCTGTCATTCTTTTTATTACCATGCCATCTTACATTTTACCTCGCCACGATCCTCCTCTCCCCCCCTCTTCCTCTTTATTCTCTTGCTCCTCGTCCTCGTTTTTGCATAGAACATTTCCTCCTCCTCCTCTTCGTCTTCCTTTCCTCTCAGAACCTCTCCTCCTACTCCGCCTTCCTCTCTCCCCAAAACCCCTCCTCTTCCTCCTTCTCCCGTCCTCCCAGAACCCCTCCCTCCTCCTTCTCTTCCTCATCCTCACCCACACAGCTCACACCGCCTCTATTGGCTGTCAGGAACCTAACAAAGGACGGGCGGAGTAACTCTGGTTAATGTGAGCACTTAGTGTTCCGCACACACACACACACACACACTAAACAAGTCAGTGTGACGCCGTATGACCAGTGTGAGGCCTTGAGACAGTCATGGAAGTGAAAAGTCGAGTCAATTAGGGTCGGTATTCATAGGTCTTGCTGACGCAGGTAAAAATGGCTGCATGGACGTATGGGAACAAAAGGTCTTTGCCCTCCAAGGTTTTTTTTCCAAGAGACGAATTCAGATACGATAGACATAACGGAGGGAACTATTCAGTCGAGTGTCCTTACCTGGAGCTGGCGGACGCCTACCCCACACGGGGTCACAGTTCAAGGTTGAAGAAGCCACAAGTCCAGAAAACTGTAGAGGGCGACTTTTTCGGAGTAAGAGTTGTGAACTCTTTGAACAATCTGCCAGAGAGTGTTGTGACGGCACCGAGTGTGAGCTCTTTCAAGACCAGAGCAGGTTCAGATACATTCAGGAGCCGGTGCATGCCCAGTACTAACCTAACTTAACCACACAGTAAAGTCCTCATGAAGATTTGTTGTAAGAGAGAAGGAGTTAGTTTACGCCTCTTGGTTCACGCCCCTCGGGAGTGCTGGTGAGAGACGTGACCAACTACACGTGTAAGTCTGGCTGCTGGGGAGACGAATTGTTTGTTATGATGTAAGTCGATAGTTTCTGACTTATAATTTTCTCTTTGTCTCTCTGTCTCTTTCTAAGTCTCCCTTTCTCTGTCTCTCACTCACTCCCATAAACAATTCTCTTTCTTTCTTTCTTTCTTTCACAGACATCAAAACGGCGACCTTGCTCCAGCGACCATTTTGATTTAACAACCATCTGAATATAACCACGACCTCTCTCCCACGACCACACAAATAGAACGACCAACACTCTAACGACCACACTTAACACAACAACTACATTAAAAAAACCTCATTCCAGCGACCATAGAGAGAGAGAGAGAGAGAGAGAGAGAGAGAGAGAGAGAGAGAGAGAGAGAGAGAGAGTTCTCTTTCTGGTTAATGCGAAGTGAATCACGAACAAGGTTATTGATTGGCAGAAATTATTGACCCAGTAATTAGTCTAAAGGAAGGTCAAGGCGAGGGAGGGGGTGATTGGGTACGGGTGGGGGGGTGCTGAGGGGGTGCTGAGGGGGTGGGGGTGCTGAGGGGGGGTGCTGAGGGGGTGGGGGTGCTGAGGGGGGGGTGCTGAGGGGGGTGCTGAGGGGGGTGCTGAGGTGGGTGCTGAGGGGGGGTGCTGATGGGGGTGCTGAGGGGGGGTGCTGAGGGGGGTGCTGAGGGGGGGGGGGGGCAAGAGGTATATGTATCAGCTTTTTGTTTTTGTTACAGTAAATAGTGATTGTGTTTCTCATTAAGTCATTACTGAAATCACCAAATGCCCTGCAATCACCACTATCACCACAACTACTACTATTACTACCGCAACTGCTACTAGTACTATCATCTGTAAACATCATTATTTTCACTAATACTTCTACTACTGCCACTACTATACCTAACCACCACCACAACTACTACTACTACTACTACTACTACCACCACTACTATCACTCATAACTACCAATACTACCACTATCACCACCACTACCATCACTACTACGACTCATTGCCACCTCCACCAGCACTACTACCACTACTACTACCACCACCACCACCACCACCTCACACACAGGCTTCCCACCTCATAACACCGAGGTGGCCACAGACCTGACTAGAAAGTGTTAGCTAAGGGAGAAGAGTAATGACTACTGCAGGAGATACAGAGGAAGGCGTTGCTGGAGGACTTTAAAGTGGCCATTGGCAGACCTCCCCCCACAACACCTCCTCGTTCCCATGGTAACCCAAGTAGGTCACGCCACAGAGGCCAGCTGGTGATTTGGGAAACGAGGTGGTGAGAGGTGTTTTGTGTTGATGGTGATGGGAATAAGTGGATGGGTATAAGTGGATGGGTATAATTGGATGGGTATAGGGGGGTGGATATCTGTGGGTGAGTACAAGTGGAGGGGTATCGGTGGCCGGGTATCGGTGGGTGGTGGAACTTTGCTGATGTCAGTAGGTAGGCTCCCCCGCCTCCTCACCCCTTACAGACAGAACATTTTATGGTTCTACACACTACACTTTGTTATCTCAGTATGACACATAGAAAATATTACCAGTAGAGTGTCTGATCTTGCATAACTAGCTAAGGATACCAATCATATTAGTTTGAGTTATGTATGTATGTATATAAGTGCAGCTTAAGATAGGGTAATTATAGCTTTATGTATAACTGCCTACAGGAGCTCCTATCCTCGCTGCTTTGTTCGTTATATTAAAATGATAGAAGTTATGACCTCACATGACAACCCTGAGGTAGGTGTTACGTGCTGGGATGACGAGAACTGTAGCCTGTCACCTGCCTGTCTGTCTATATCCCTGCCACCTGTCTATATCCCTGCCATCTGTCTACATCCCTGCCACCTGTCTATATCCCTTCCACCTGTCTATATCCCTGCCACCTGTCTACATCCCTGCCACCTGTCTATATCCCTGCCACCTGTCTACATCCCTGCCACCTGTCTATATCCCTGCCATCTGTCTATATCCCTGCCACCTGTCTATATCCCTGCCACCTGTCTATATCCCTGCCACCTGTCTACATCCCTGCCACCTGTCTATATCCCTGCCATCTGTCTATATCCCTGCCACCTGTCTATATCCCTGCCACCTGTCTATATCCCTGCCACCTGTCTACATCCCTGCCATCTGTCTATATCCCTGCCACCTGTCTACATCCCTGCCATCTGTCTATATCCCTGCCACCTGTCTACATCCTTGCAACCTGGTGGTAGGTGATGGAGGTAGGGAGGATTGTGAGGGAAGGAGGGAAGGAAGAAAGAGAAATGGGAGATGAGGCGAAAGAGAGAGAGTGGTAAAAGTTATCATCTGTAAGTTAATAAATATCACTTTAAACGTGCAGCCCACCCCCCCCCCCATCTACTTCTTGGCCAATCAGAGGACTGGAAGGATCACAAACTACTCTACAGCTCTTGTTACATATACCTCATTTAACTGTTGTTTAGTATGGTCAATGGTCACGGCTTGAACTACATCATATGGACTGGGATATTGAAGCAGCATCCTGTCTCGTCCAGGTCAGGTAATGCACTGATGATGGCGCTCACCTGCAGGGTAGATGATGATATACAGAGTGAGGCAAAAGGCACGAAACAGATTCATAGTTGTATACAGGGTGAAACAAAAGGAGAGAGAGAGAGTTCAATATATGTAGGGTATAATGAGATGTACGTATGTATGTATGTATGTATGTATGTAAGGTACACCCAATAATACATAACCCCCCTTCCCCCCCCCCCCCTCAGTCAGTCAGGTGTGTGAATATCCTAATAAAAGGTGTAGGATCGAGATAGGCTGGCAGGTAGACACAGTAAGATGCTTCTCCTCTCCCTCACCTCCTTGGCTGCGGTGGTGGTGTCTGGTTGAGGTGATGTGTTCCGCCCCCCTCCCTTCTCCCTCTCTCTTTGCATCTTTCTCTCCTTTCTACTCCTTCCTTAACTAATTTCTCATTTTCTTCTACTTCTTCTGCATTTCATTTCTCCTTTATTTTCTCTTTACAATAACATGGATCATAAGGACAGTGTTAGCCCCCTTGTCTTCTAAGGGGTAAGATTTATAATACCAACTCGGCTCATTTTACAAACTAACTCTCCAGGACAGCTGAGTTTATTAAAGGATTACACTGGAGCCTTCACTAAGCCACAAGCTCCGGGTGGTCAGCTGTAATAATCCCTTCAGTGTTGGTATGTTGAGTGGACCTGTGCCTGAACTGGGTGAAGAGTGGAGTTGAAAGCGAGGCAGCAAAGTTGAATGTTGCGTTAAGATTCTTCTACGCATCAGTTGTGTTGTCTGGTAGCAGGGGGAGGTGTTGGGAAACTTGAAACACAGGAGAATAGATCTATGTAATATATTAACAGTTTTGGGCTGATCTTCACGGGGTATGATGCTTTAGGTACATTAATTGTATCAGGGAAGTGTGATTCATGTTGGTGTCTCGGCATCACTGTGGGTATAGTTTTTGTGTGGTGCGTATAGCCAGTCTGGGAGTTTGTAAATTATGTAGCTCCAGGGACAGTGTTTTCTTTACTGGAGGCTACAACAGTCCTGTCCTTTCGGCTTAATGTGGAAATGTTTTCTCGAGAGCAATTTTGGTGATCTTTAACCAGGTAACACAGCAGTTTACAAGCAACTCATAGTGGAAATAATAGTCTGCTACTCACTAAGAAATAGCCCAGCGTTGACGATATTCCATTCCTCGACAGTGTTGTAGGTGGACGATTACACCGGGGATGCCTCGTGTGCCTCAACCAGCGTTAGTGGTGGTCACCTTCCCTTCTCCCAGAGCCAAGTACTCGAGAGATCTGCAAATGAGAACAGCTTCGGGCAAGTCAGACATTACAGGGTATAGAACAGAACAATAGACGTGGGTAGGGTAGGGTAGGGTAGGGTAGGGTAATCCCACCAAGTTTCTCTGACTGAATACACACGATTACATGGAAATTTTGTGATTGCAATTACAGTAAAAATGGATCTAATCAATTCCGATTATGATTACATGAAGCATAATCATTATTACTTCAAAAGGAATGTGCATGAATTAACGGACATACTACAAAAAAACCCAATTTACTGTACTGTTTGTCAACCTGGTACAATTAAATCATATATTCTGAGATATGAAAAAGGGTAGACATTATACATAATGGTGCGGCCATTAAATAGACAAGAAAACATCAATATCTTTAATAGATGGATCTAAATTTTCATAAGATTAATAAGGAAATTATCAATACAGAAATGTATCTGACCTAAATAAATTTGAAGTGTTGTGAAGTTTGGGATTATCATTAACACAATGCTTACAAGAGGATGGTAATTTAGTGCTCTGATGAAATATAATGTAAGCCCTACTGCGTACTGTGATATACCTAAGACATTACTTTCAGGAATTGATAAAATGATTAGCCTGAGTCTGCGTATTAGCACTTTGTGTGTTTGCTTAGACATAAATCAGTAGTTACCAGCACCAATGTTTAAATCTTACTGACTCGATATCTTGTTACTAACAGCTAGAGTATTACAGACATACGGTGAATGTCTGCTGAGTCATATAAAGGACCGAATTGTAGATGACTATTGAAAATCATGAGCTGAGTATTGTAAAGGATGTGAAGTACCGGTATGTGCTGACTATTGTAATCGTGAAAGTAATCGTGATGTGATGGCTGCTATGTTGGACCACCCTACCACTGTGTCCTCACCCTACCACTGTGTCCTCACCCTACCACTGAGGTCAGCATGGTTTGCCTTCACGAGCTGTACCTCAAGAACATAATTTTCTCTCTCATCTCTTTCTGGAACGTTTTTTCTTTCTTCATTTTTATCTAATTTGTTCTCCTTTTTCTCTCTCTCTCTCTCTCTCTCTCCTCTTCTTTGCAAAATACTGAGTTGTGTTGTGGTATGTGTATGCTGTGTTGTGGGGCTATGCTGTGTTGTGTGGTGGAAGTTTAAAGAGCAGATCAGTTCGGATTTGTCATATAAAACCCCTCTCCTCCCCCCCCGTAAACCCCTCTCCCCCCCGTAAACCCCTCTCCTCCCCCCCGTAAACCCCTCTCCTCCCCCCCGTAAACCCCTCTCCTCCCCCCCCCCCCGTAAACCCCTCCCCTCCCCCCCCTTCTGAAGTCTAGGCTAATCTTGGGGTGGTGGTAGGGGAGCTCAAACTGCCAGCCCATTCACACTTTGACCTCCACATACCTTTGGCTTCCACACCTTTCCATTTAACACTTTGACTTCCACATTTTCCCACTTATCACTTTGACTTCCTCACCCAACCAAACAACAACATTTTGCAAGCACTTAATATCACTCAGCCAAGACCAACACACCATCTAAAATTAGAACATGTTGTAAATACCTCGCGTGACGTCACTCATTGTTGGTATACAATAAACCACTATAAAAAAGAAACATTTAGTAATTATCAATGTATTTATGTCTGTGTTTTAATATAGTGGTTTATTATAATGGATCTTTGAATAGTATTATATATTTCGGTGAATTGGGGGGGAGTGGTGTTGGGGGGAGTGGTGTTGGGGCTAGTGGTGATGGGGTAGTGGTGATGGTGGCACCCCTACCTCACCACCACCACTACCCCCACCACCACCTTTAACCTTTGGCTGGCGGGAAACAGTTAAAGGTGATGATACAGCCAGGCGAGTCACCACCACCGTACTGACCTCACCATCACCCATGATCTGTAATGGTGCACCTGCTCCCTAAAGTAACCTCAATAATGGTGCACCTCTTCCCTATTAAGCATACAATTTCGCAAAAGAAAACGCAAACACAGACGCAGACTTTGGAATGTCGACAACTCAGCGTTACCAAGTCAAATGTCACATAAATCTATCACTAGAAAGTCTACGGATTTGGCTCACCCACATTCAACTACTACACAAAGGGGGACTGGTAACATGACTCGCATCTTGTGAGTGTTATCATCTCTGGTTACGTTTACTTAGTCTCCGTTGTGTAACATACGGGCTTTAATCTTACTTTTTGACGATGATGGATAATGCTAAAGTCTCGCTTCTTTAAAGGGGTTAATTCATCGTCCTTAAAGGGGTTAATTTATCGTTCTTAAAGGGTTCATTCATCGTCCTAAAAGGGTTAACTCACTCCACTAAGAAAATACAACATTAAGATACCACATACACAGCAGACTATGTTTACAGTGACCTACCTCTCTCTGTGTTTGTTTGACTGTCTGCTTCTGTCTGCTTCTGTCTGTTTGCGTCTGTCTGTCTGTCTTTGTCTATGTGTGTGTATGTGTTTCTCTGTCTCTGTGTCTTGTTTGTTTGCCCGTCTCTCTCTCTCTCTCTCTCTCTCTCTCTCTCTCTCTCTCTCTCTCTTTCTTTCTGTCTGTCTCTCTGTCTGTTTCTGTCTCTCTGTCTGTTTGTGTGTCTCTCTTCTTCTCCCTCCCACGACCAAGAGAAGATAGTTATGTACACTGAGGCAGGAGAACCTTGTTAGGACGAAACAGGCAGAAAAGTCTTAATTGATGGATCACTTGAGGATTACGAACCCCAGCATGGACACGACCAAACAGGTAGACAGGTAATGAGAGAGAGAGAGAGAGAGAGAGAGAGAGAGAGAGAGAGAGAGAGAGAGAGAGAGAGAGAGAGAGAGAGAGAGAGAGAGAGAGAGAGAGAGAGAGTAACAGAATGACATGACAATCCACTACACACTTCCCGTGAGGGGGTGGGGGGGGGGGCAAATATGACATAAACCACACGTATAGGGGTCATAATGTGCGCTGATTGGCTCTTGTAATACTTTGACGTTTATTGTTGTTTATTCTTCATTGTTTATGGTACATGATATTCCCCTAATCATCCACTATGCCTATTAAACACATACATACATACATACATACATACATACATACTCCTTCCTCCGGCGCCTTTATGAAACACCTCAAGCACCTCAGCAACACACCAAGTCTCTCCTGCCTCCTACCTCACCTACCTACATGTCCTTCTACACTGCTGTGCTTGTGTGGTGAGTGGTGGTGCTGTGCTTGTGTGGTGAGTGGTGGTGCTGTGCTTGTGTGGTGAGTGGTGGTGCTGTGCTTGTGTGGTGAGTGGTGGTGCTGTGCTTGTGTGGTGAGTGATGGTGCTGTGCCCGTGTGGTGAGTGATGGTGCTGTGCCTGTGTGGTGAGTGATGGTGCTGTGCCTGTGTGGTGAGTGGTGGTGCTGTGTTTGTGTGGTGAGGGCGACTGAGGGTGTTCAGTCGGTATTCATGTTATATAAATGATTTTCTAAATACTTCGTGTCGTATCTTCCAAAAAAAAAACCACGAAATAAAATGAACGAAATATAAGTAATATAATGAAATTTAACGAAAAAATAAATAGAAACATGAAGAAATATAATGGGATTTAATATTTAAATGTTTACCGGAGACAAAAACAGTGACTTATATTCCAGAGAGATAACCAGACACTGTCGTTACTAGATGGTGATGGAAAAATAATTCACGACTGTAAACATAACTCAGACGACTACATTATGAGTTTGAAGGATGTTGTTTCGTAATTAATGGAGGATTTATAGAGGAAACAACATATATTGGTTGTTTGAAGAATTTATACGCATTTATCAGCAAAAACATGTGTGACTTATGGCTGTGATGTGATGTCCATGTGGTTAAGATTTAAATACTGTGTTTTATATTAATACATGAAAAACCCAATACGTATTTATTATAATGTGATAATAACCTTCAACTTTCTCTCCCCAGGCTACAATATGCTGCTGAAGTAGAAGTAGACTGTTGAGGACCGGAGAATTCTATCTACCCCCGACGACGCAAATCCAAGATGGCAAACGCAGGTCATCTAGTTCGGCGGACGTCTCAGAGGGAGATGATCGTCCCTCAGAAGAGTCTGGACCGAATGGAGATGAGGGACATGAGAAACCGCTTAGTCCAGGAGAATGGTGGACCATCCTACGGCACCACTAACCAGGGTTTTGAGGACCCCCAGGTGGGTTACTGGTGGCGCTGGGTGGGTAGGTCTGGCTCCCACTCACTCAAGGTGGGGGAGACATCACGGTATGGAAGGTGAACGTAGTTATTGATACTAATTTTATTCATTCTTTATTTTAACTTATATCTTCGTAGAAATAACTTTAGTTTTGTTCTCCATCTTGAATGATTTACTGAGATGAATGGCAGTCAACTCGCTACAAAAAGTATCTGTATTTGCTTTCCTAGACAATATAACACAATGGACGAAGGATTTTGACAACCCTACCGAGGCAATAAGAGTCACGGTGTTCATTTGGAAGGTCATCTGACCCCTCTGTATAGATACTTTCTGGAGCTTGTGTACAGTATTATGAAGAGAAGAAAAAAGGTCATATGAATATTAGCCCAGTTAGTTTATTTTACCTGAAGATTAAACACCCTAATGCTAACCTAACCCAACCCACCATAACCTAACCTAACCTAACACAACCCACCATAACCTAACCTAACCTAACCCAACCCACCATAACCTAACCTAACCTTACCCAACCCACCATAACCTAACCTAACCCTCCACGTACTGTTAAGGTGTTCAATCATCAGGTAAAATAAGCTGGGGTGGGGTGGGGGGGGGGGGGGCTAATCTTCACATGACCTCCCAGCCTATTTACAAATCATAACTCCAACTCCAGCATGACTTTAGATCTAGTTTGCATTGAAGTTTATTTAGGAATGAATATTATTATTTTTTTCTCGAGTCATGCTTTGGATATGCTGTTAGATAATGAGGTCATGACATAGTGTGGGGTGTATAATGAGGTCATGACATAGTGTGGGGTGTATAATGAGGTCATGACATAGTGTGGGGTGTATAATGAGGTCATGACATAGTGTGGGGTGTATAATGAGGTCATGACATAGTGTGGGGTGTATAATGAGGTCATGACATAGTGTGGGACGTATAATGAGGTCATGACATAGTGTGGGGTGTATAATGAGGTCATGACATAGTGTGGGGTGTATAATGAGGTCATGACACAGTGTGGGACGTATAATGAGGTCATGACATAGTGTGGGGTGTATAATAAGGTCATGACATAGTGTGGGGTGTATAATGAGTCACTAAGCAGCATCTCTGAAGGCATGCCAACCCTCCATAGTGTACTGTGTGAGTGATAGAACTTACTACTTCAGGAAATGCTCTCTTTTTACATCTTTTATTCAGGTTTGTTATAACAGTGATCCTAGACGTGGTTCATACCCTCAGCATGCAGTAACTTAGAACATTATTGAACCGTGTTTTTATTTTTTCTTCTCATTACAAAATCTGTTATATGTTTTAATATATTGAATAAGTATACGTGTATTATATAAACATACAGGATATAACCGTATCTATTCACATGGTTGACCTATAATTATAAAGTGATATTTCAAAAGTTTTTATCCGACACGAATGAGAGAGAAAATTTCAGATTATGAATTTATAATATTCAATCTGATATGACAATGTTTTAATGCAATGTCGAAAGTTTTTTTTGGGGGGGAAGAATTCAATTTTTTAAACTTTGTCGCTTCCTTAAATTTGCTGGTAATGGATAATGTTTAATTTGGTGCCGTGGCTGGGTGGTTATTTTACTAGCGAGGGAGGAAGGAGAGAGAGCGTTTTATTTTAATCGGATCCTTCCCTGGCTTCGAACCCAGATGTCTCGGACCTGTGTGTGTGACGCTAGGCCCAACGTGTACAGGGGACAACTCAAGTATAAGTCTCTCACACACACACACACACACACACCTCTCCTGTTTTACATTCACTTTTCTCATATTATTTTCTTTTACAACTCTCTTGTTTATTTCCTCCCTCGTATCTCCTCTCCTTCTCTCAGACACCTCACAAGTCCTCTCACTTTCACATAACAAAATCTGGAGTGAAGTAGCCATAAAAAGATTCAGCCCCAGGACAAACATATTCTTCACTTAGACATTTTTCTTCACTCTAAGACATCAAATTTTTTAGCCATTTTAAGTATTTATCATATATCAATAATTTTTTTTACGAGTTTAGTAATTTAACAGCTTAAAAAAAATAATGTTAGTTTAAATATATGTTAATTAATTAATTCATATATCATACCTATTTAATTATTTTTTTACAATTAATGATAAAAAAAATAATTATTGTTACTTGGAACTTTAACTGAGCTTTGAACTGACTGTTAATGGCTA
This sequence comes from Homarus gammarus, assembly GCA_958450375.1. Lineage (NCBI taxonomy): Eukaryota > Metazoa > Arthropoda > Malacostraca > Decapoda > Nephropidae > Homarus > Homarus gammarus. The sequence goes on from CAUDMG010003716.1 coordinate 1,829,346, forward strand.
CCTTAATTAAATAGTCTTGTTTAATGGAAGAAATACTGTATTAACAACTGTATATAATGTTTTATTTTTGTTGTTGTAAAAGGAATATTTCTGCATAAAATTGTGTGTGTATGTATGTATGTATGTATGTATGCTCTTACACTATACACACCAAGAGTTCATGCTAGTATACATTCCCTCATTAATGTCTTTCAATGTACAGTATAAGACTAACAAACATAACGCCAGCTCAACGACAACGGCCCCACACCCACCCTAAATACACTCACTGACATAGTAAGCGTTTAGCATTGATTGATTTCCCATGTTACTTTACCGCGTTAATTTCCCGCTTTACTTTACCGCGTTAATTTCCCACGTTACTTTACCGCGTTAATTTCCCGCGTTACTTTACCGCGTTAATTTCCCACGTTAATTTCCCGCGTTAATTTTCTCACTATCTGTCATAATAGCCAAAATAACGATTATTCTCACCACCCATTTAGTTCACCCTATTTTTGTAAAGTTTTATCCTTGTACTATAACCATCCGACCTATCTACTGTATCATTTTATCATTTATCTGTATTTTATTATTTTTTTCCTCTTGTTTCCTTCTGTCTATTTTTTTTATCATTGTTATTCTTGTTATCCTATTTTTTTTTCCTTTCTCTATTCAATGTTTTTTTCCTGCGTTTTATATTTCTTATTATTTCTTATTATTTACCATTGTCATATTTTATACAATTTATTATTATTATTATTATTATTATTATTATTATATGTAATTTGTTATGTTTCTCATCACCTCTCATGATCATTATTTCTCAGTATTCTCTGTTATCTCTCATTTTTCCCCCACCCAATCTAAACTTTCCCTAGATTACTCTCTATCGTTTTCTCCCTGATGAGTTCGTTTTCTTCCAGCCGTGACCCACCTTATCTAACCCACCTCGTGACCTTTCCTATCTGACCCACCCCGCGACCCACCCATCATCGTCTGAGACACCATATGGGACCACTCTGGGGGAGGGAGGGAGGGAGGGAGGGGTGAAACCTAGAAGACAAGAAAAGTAAGGTAAGGAGGAGGAGGAGTAGTAGGAAGAGGAGAAGGAAGATTATGAAGCGGAGGAGGAAGAGGGGAAAGAAGAGGAGGAGGAGGAGGAGGAGGTGACTAGAGCCAAGCACAGTGAACCAGTTTCCACCTGCTCCTCGCTACACCAGCTGACGGACTTAACGCATACACACAAGAAATTATAAATACTCAAACCTCTTTCCAGTACGTCACAGCGACACACACACACACACACACACACGCACACACACACACACACACACACACACACACGCGTCAAGTCGTGTTCGGTAACAAATCAAATCCGCTTAGCTTCGTTCTGGGCCAAGTCAGATCTGGGGTTAAGTCAGATTATGTCTAATAAGGATTAGTTACACCGGATTAGTAGCGTTTGGGTTGATCGAATTAAGTTGGTCAAGGTGCGATTGGTGTCAAGTTAGGTCCGGGATTTATGTAGACCGTTTTGGCCAGGTCTCGCATGGCCATCTCAAAATTGGTTCACTCCGGTCTGGCCTTACGAGAGGTCAGGTCAACTCTTGGTAAGACGGGATCAATATTGTGTTGAGAACTGGTCCAATAAACAGCTGGGTTCATGGTGCTGGTCGTGTGGCTCGTGAGTCACCACCACCACTAGTACCACCGTGTCCCACTACCACTACTACCACCATCCCGCGTCTCACCAAGCCCAAGTACTCATTACCACAACCATTACCTACCACTACCAAACACCCCAACCACCATCACCACCTTCCCCCACTACCACTCGAGTACCATAGGTATTACCTACACAATCACACCATTATAATTACTATCACCACTACCACCAAGGGCCACCACCCCCATCACCACCACCATAACACCTCTCCTGTACAACAACTTCCACACACACACACAGCTGGCAGGGTGTTCAGGGTGCCAGACCTACGATACACCAAGAACAACGCCTGGAATTTCAATCGTGTTGTGGAATATTCATGGATTTCTCCGAGTTAATTTTCCCCAGATACACCGAGGTTGAAGGGGCAGTCTATTGCGATATAATGAAGCCGAGAAGAAAGTTTTTCTTGATAATATTTGTGTTCTTGTCCAGGAATAGGAGGTTGTAATATTGGAACCAACTGGTGGTGGCGGGAATTTAATGTTAGTTAGAAGTTATTGAAAAAAAAATGGTTAAGGCTCTTGTAAGATTGGTTTGTTTTGAAATAGGTTGGAAATAATTGAAAACAAATATTAATTTTCCATAATCAACCTTGAAAAATAACAACATCCAGACACAGAGTAATAAAATAAGAGGAAAAATTTCGAGAAACAGAAAACTATATTATTTCCAGAGGCAATGGGTCTAAAAAAGGACAAATTTCCCCCAAATATTAAAAAAAGGACAAAATTCCAGAAACGAGGAAAACGGAGAAGAAGAATAGTTCCCTCCGTTTACAAAAAGAAAACACGTAAAATATCTAGGAGAGACTAGGTTAGGTTAGGTTACTTTAAATTTGGTTATGTTAAATTTAGGTTGTTTAGGTGATTGTAGATGGGGTGTCTAATCCTCAGGTGATAGACAATACCCCTATAAAAAGATGGAAAGTTTAATTAGGAACCCGACCGCCGGGACCAACTGGCCAAAGAAACTCATGAATATTCCAGAGATGAAATTCCTGGCATAGTCTCCCCGTGTCTCAGTGTCTAGGGCCTGGGAGGACTTGAGGGCCTTGGAGAGTTGTTGAACTTGAGGGCCTGGGAGGGTTGTTGGACTTGAGGGCCAGGGAGGGTTGCTGGACTTGAGGGCCAGGGAGGGTTGTTGGACTTGAGGACCTGGGAGGGTTGCTGGACTTAAGGGCCTTGGAGGGTTGTTGGACTTGAGGGCCTGGGAGCGAATCTAGATAAAGAAGGATGGTGTGAATAATGAAGGATGGTGGGGATAATGAAGGATGGTGTGGATAATGAAGGATGGTGTGGATAATGAAGGATGGTGTGGATAATGAAGGATGGTGGGGATAATGAAGGATGGTGTGGATAATGAAGGATGGTGTGGATAATGAAGGATGGTGTGGATAATGAAGGATGGTGTGGATAATGAGAGAGTGGAGTGGAAAATATAATATGAAGTTTGGTTATGTTATGTTAATTTTGGTTAGGTTAGGTTAGGTCAATTTAGGTTAGGTTAGGTTAGGTTAGGTTATGTCAATTTAGGTTAGGATTGACTTAATTACTGTCTGAGTGATTAAGGTAGATGGTTAAGTTAGGTTAAGGGGGGGAGCTAATCTTCAGGTGATCAGTTTGTGTGAGACGTTTGGAGGTGGGTAGTAGTACAGTAGGTCTCATCTGGCCCCATGCCAAGGTTCTCCCTATCAAGAGAGAGAGAGAGAGAGAGAGAGAGAGAGAGAGAGAGAGAGAGAGAGAGTCCACCTGACCTCCTCTCTCTCAGAACAAATCCAACACACACGCATACACGCACACACGTCAGTCACCCCCAGTTCCACCACCCTCTCCTCCATCAGTCAACAAAAATGAAAACAGATAACAATGAACTGCCATCCTGACGAGTGGGGAAAAACCGACACAACCAAACAAGAGAATATTAAAGACTGAAGCGTAACCCCGGCGTCTGGGGCCAAGAATGGACGTTATGTGTCGTCAAGTGAGAGTTTTAGATGACGTGTACCTGCGTCTGAGAATACAGTGCTTTATTAACCTGAGTCTTAACAGCACAGTGCCTCATTAACCTGCGTCTAACAGCACAATACCTCATTAACCTGCGTATAACAGCACAGTACTTCATTAACCTGCGTCTAACAGCACAATGCCTCATTAACCTGTTCCACACCTTTGTATAAAATGTCAACACAAATATTTAACTGGTAGTAAATATTGTCTTTCTTCAACTCAATAATAGTTTAGTTCATTAGAGCACAAAATACACGCAGCCAAATTTAGGGAGCACCTGAAGATTAGCCCCCTCCCCCCCCCCCCCTCCTATCCCCTAGTTTATTTCACCTGATAACAATTAAATACCCTAACGCTACCTGGGGATGGGGGGGGCGGGGTTAGGTTAGGAAATTGGGAAAGTTGAACACCGACGGCATTGAAGTCACTGAATTTGACGAACATAAAAGTTTGATGTCAATAAATTCATTAAATCATACAAAACGAAAAGCCTGACGTCAGTAATAAAAGCCTGACGTCAGTAATAAAAGCCTGACGTCACTACAAAACCCTGACGTCAGTTATAAGTCTGAATCACTACAAAAAACTGACGTTATTACTAAAACTCGAACGTCACTGAATCATACATAAAAAGTTCTGATGTAATTGCACCATACAACCAAGAATTGCATCGTGACAAGCAATGATAAGTTAGTTTGCAAGAGACTGGATGAAGACCTTGCAACCTGCCACGATCAATATCATCACCGGGAAGCAACAAGGAGCACGACTAACACACCCACATGATATAGTAACAATATTTAACCACTGATATGGAACCCCCTTGGAAGAAGAAGAAGAAGAAAAAGAAGAAGAAGAAGAGGAAGAAGAAAAAGAAGAAGAAGAGGAAGAAGAAGAAGACGAAGAAGAAGAAGAAGACGAAGAATAAGAAGAAGACGAAGAATAAGAAGAAGACGAAGAATAAGAAGAAGACGAAGAATAAGAAGGTCAGTATTCAGTCCAGCTTGTGATAATAATCCACCATGCAGGGCAGCACCGAAGGCCTCATCTTTAAACACTAAGTTAACCCATCAATCACAAGCCACCGGACTACCTAGGATCTTTACAAATGGGGCGAGGATTACTGCTTAAGCTTTGACGCCTTATCCCCCACGTCTCACGCCCACGTCTCACGCCCACGCTTCTTAAACCCAAGCCTCACGCCTATCCCTTACGCCTACACTTCACGCCCACGCCTTACGTCTTTATATATAGCTTTGTCTCACGGCCACACACCTCGCCCACATACTAGTAAAGAGGTAAACAATTCTAATTTGATACAAGTTGTTAATGAAGTGAAGGACAGGTGAAGGAGAGGTGAAGGACAGGTGAAGTACAGATGAAGGACAGGTGAAGGACAGGTGGAGTACAGGTGGAGTACAGGTGAAGGACAGGTGAAGGACAGGTGAAGGACAGGCGAAGTACAGGTGAAGGACAGGTGAAGGACAGGTGAAGGGTAGTGTTGTGGGTTCTTGTTATGATTATTGTTGTGATTTGACTTATATAATGTGGTGCTATAATAAGGAGGATCACCTGAAGATTAACCACCCTAACCTAACCTAACCTAACCTAACCTAACCCACCAAGATAGCGTTCAGGTTATTTAATCATTAGGTGAAATAAACTAGAGGGGGTGTTTACATTTCAGGTGATTGAACACAAATGAAGTAGTACAAATATTAATTACAGCAACGAGACAACGAAGTGTAATTTGTAGGTTATGTAATTAATGGTAAGGGGATAATGGTAGATATAATGGGTGTAATTAAGGGGACGTGGTAAGGGGAAGGCAGAGAATAGGTAGAATGAATACATCAGAGAGAGAGAGAGAGAGAGAGAGAGAGAGAGAGAGAGAGAGAGAGAGAGAGTGTGTGTGTGTGTGTGTGTGTGTGTTTCAAAGCTCAAATTTCACCATACACATAACAAACAACCCCACATAACTCTTGTGTGTTTGTCTGTCCTCTCCTGACCATTCGGCCCTCGTGACCTTTCTAGAATCCTTCGGGCGAGCATTACCAGTTTAAAATCCTTTGGGACACACACACACACACACACACACACACACACACACACACACACACACACACACACACACACACACTTTCATCCAGTTGTTAAGGTTTTTATTATAAACATTATATTTCAGAGTTATTTTTGGGCGATTGTATATATTTGATTTTTGTATTGGAAAAATTATCCGAAATATGATGGGATTTTAAATAGTGGTTCCTTGATTATATATTCCTTGGGGGAGGGTGAGAAGGGGAGGGGTGAGGTGGGGAGGGGTGAGGAGGGGTGAGGGTGAGAAGGGGAGGGGTGAGAAGGGGAGGGGTGGGGAGGGGTGAGGAGGGGAGGGGTGAGAAGGGGAGGGGTGAGAAGGGGAGGGGTGAGGAGGGGAGGGGTGGGGAGGGGAGGAGTGTCGGGGAGGAGTGTCGGTGAGGGGTGTGATTAAAGCTACAGCAACACCAAACATAAGACATCACACAACTTGGCCAATCAGACAACTGGAATAGTTCAAACTACCTTAAAATACTTGTTAGAGGCTTGGTGATGAACGACTGAGGTTTTGGTGATGAACGGCTGAGGTTTTGGTGATGAACGACTGAGGTTTTGGTGATGAACGGCTGAGGTTTTGGTGATGAACGACTGAGGTTTTGGTGATGAACGGCTGAGGTTTTGGTGATGAACGGCTGAGGTTTTGGTGATGAACGGCTGAGGTTTTGGCGATGAACGGCTGAGGTTTTGGTGATGAACGGCTGAGGTTTTGGCGATGAAAGGCTGAGGTTTTGGTGATGAACGACTGAGGTTTTGGTGATGAACGACTGAGGTATTGGTGATGAACGACTGAGGTTTTGGTGATGAACGGTTGAGGTTTTGGTGATGAACGGCTGAGGTTTTGGTGATGAACGGCTGAGGTTTTGGTGATGAACGGCTGAGGTTTTGGCGATGAACGGCTGAGGTTTTGGTGATGAACGGCTGAGGTTTTGGCGATGAAAGGCTGAGGTTTTGGTGATGAACGGCTGAGGTTTTGGTGATGAACGGCTGAGGTTTTGGTGATGAACGGCTGAGGTTTTGGTGATGAACGGCTGAGGTTTTGGTGATGAACGGCTGAGGTTTTGGCGATGAACGGCTGAGGTCTTGGCGATGAACGGCTGAGGTATTGGGGATGAACGACTGAGGTTTTGGTGATGAACGGCTGAGGTTTTGGTGATGAACGACTGAGGTATTGGTGATCGAAGCTCCCGGTAGACGAGGCTTATGAGACGGCCTTTCTAAATAGTGAAGAAGGACACCACTCAATGACCCGTGGCTGACGATGAGCTGACGATGAGCTGACGAGGAAAATACCCGGATGAAATCGATAGTGGTGGATCAGTAGAACTCTACCCCTCTCTTTCTTTGTCTCTCTCACATTCTCTCTCTGTGTCCCCCCCTCTCTCACTCACTCTCTCTCTCTCTCATTCTCTCTCTCTGTGCCTGAGGGTTGGCGACCATGGCCCTCCACTCGGGCTGTGTGTTAACTAGTCCTTCCAGATGTTGACTACGATTTTAAATTCATGTTATTCACCCATTTAAGTATTTTGTCTTCCTCTGGCCCTCACACCATCACTTTTAACCTATTAATATCTATATCATTATCACCATCATTAGTGAACTAAGTATCTCAATTTCCTTATTTTATAGATTTCCAGTATTGTTCTCCAGATAATCTTAGTGTTTAACTGTTTTATATATCAGTACAATGGTGTGTTAACTGTGGGGTCAGACGTGTGACATTTACTGCCCAGGAGACGACAAATGAAAAGAGTAATATCAAGAGTGTGTTAAGAGTGTGTTAAGAGTGTGTTAAGAGTGTGTTGTTGTGGTACGGAGACCCTTGTAAAAACTGTCTTTATTTACTACACTATAACTGTACGTTTGTAAAGATGTACTGTATCTTTTCTTCTCTTGAGGTACAGGTAGCAGCTTCTGTTATGTTTCATTTTCAGGAAGTTCTTCAGTAGTGGTTAACCTTTTGTTATTATAATGTTGGCGATAAAGAAACAGTCGTCAACACTATCTCTCTCTCTCTCTCTCTCTCTCTTTCCTTGTAGTAACTCCCCCACCTCCCCTAGCCGCCTCCCCGTCCTATAGAGTCAACTTCCCCCAGAGAAACAAGACCTTTTATCTATCACTTCAAACATTTTTCATTGTTTACTCTCATAACCCTGCAATCTCTATATCTTCCCTTTTCCTCTATAGAGAAGAACAAGTGTGAAGAAAAGGACAACGAGTGTGACGATCCCAGAGGAAGTAAGTAGGATACCCTCTTCCCAATTTGGTCCCCCCCCCCCCCCAGCTTGGTAGGGTTGGTTGGCCTCACTATACCCCTCGTAGCTAGTCGAGAGATGATTTAGGGTGACGCCTCAGAACGTGGTGTTGACCAGTGGTGGCGGAGGCATGGGCGAGGGCATGAACAGTACCACAGAGGACTTTAGGTGACGAGAAGGAGGTCACAGTTTTTCTTTTTAGTCTGAGTCTGCCACCAATCAAAAGCCCAGTATTACTTAGCCGTCAAAGAATTGAAGATTTATATGGGTAAATGACGGCAGGACCGGTGCCCCCAGAAACCCGCCCCACTGGCTCCACACCCACCCACTCACCCTCGGCTCAGCCAAGCACCTCGCCTCTGTGTTGTCGTGCACACCACCACCAGAATGTTCACCGTGTGATAGACTGCACATTGTGTTATTGATGAACTGAGGTAACCCACGACCGCGCGCTCCCCTACCCTTTATAACACATCTCCCCTACCCTCTGTCGCACATCTCCCCTACCCTCTATCGCACATCTCCCCTACCCTCTATCGCACATCTCCCCTACCCTTTATAACACATCTCCCCTACCCTCTATCGCACATCTCCCCTACCCTCTGTCGCACATCTCCCCTACCCTCTGTCGCACATCTCCCCTACCCTCTATCGCACATCTCCCCTACCCTCTATCGCACATCTCCCCTACCCTCTATCGCACATCTCCCCTACCCTCTGTCGCACATCTCCCCTAACCTTTCGCACCTCCCCAGACTCGTGCACACTCACCAGGATTGTACATGAAAATAAATTATTTTTTCATAAAATGGTTCAGCTTTTGGTGTGCCTCCCTAACTAACGCCCCTCACTGCTGCTCGGCTCTGTCTGTCTGTGCGGCTGAAGGCCAGAGCTCGCTTTGCTTTCCCCCAAAATATCATACTGTCTACATTTTTGTTATTCAGACGTTTGGAGGTTCAAAAAACAACACTAATCATTATTTATTTAGAGGAAACAAATGTTCATTCAGTAAAGGATGATTTAGTCTGAATAATAAAGAGTGGAGAGAGACTGAACACGGTTGGTTATGAGTAAATGTAGTGTTTTTGAGGTAGTGTTAGTGACCCTGACCCCTGTTGTTGTGGCCGCCTCCTGCACCTTCAGAATACTGCAGCAGCTGTAGTGTGTGGTCGTGATGTTCTTCAACTACTTGATGGTCAGGCATGAACCATCACTAATATATATACTGTATATAATTTTTGTTAGAAATTGTCCAAAATGAGGAGCCTTTTTTTCAGGGTGTTTCATCGGCAGGTTAGTACGATGGTGAAGCACTGGTATATATACTGTATATACGATATAGATATATCCCAAAACACAAATATATATATATATATGTGTGTATGTTACACTAAATAGAATTAATTGTCTAATAGCTAAAACTTCCAAAAATTTAGGGGGGGAATTCTGACTGGTCTAACTTAACCCACATAACCTAACCTAACCTATTAGAATTACTTTCCATTAACTTGTAGTAATAATAAGCAAAATTTATATCCCTCTGTGACGTCAGTTAGTTTTAAGGTTTAGTTGGTGATTATTTCTATTTAGCGTGACATACACTCATGCATACACGTGTATACACATGAACGTGCAAGCACATTGCACTTAAAAACTTACACACACACACACACACACCAAGGTGACGGAGTAACCCACTACCTGCTAAGTAACAAGGAACCATCTGTCTCACTTACCATAAGTAATGATAAGCAACTTTACTCACTTTACAAACGTTCTAACCTCACCCACGAACTGAAATACGACCCCACGACCTCATATACAACCCCATGACCTCAAATATGACTCCATAACATCAAATACGACCCTACGACGTCAAATACGACCCCCATGACTTCAAATACGACCCTATGACTTCAAATATGACCCAAAAACTCAAATACGACCCCACGACTTCAAATACGACCCCACAACCTCAAATACGACCCCAAGACCACGCCTGAACGACAAAGCAAACAGAATAAAGACGAAGTAAGCTTTTCACCAGGTAGAAATTTGTGGCCCACTTGTTGCTGGGCGCCGCAGGTGAGCCGTGAACCTGAGGTGAAGGTGATTAGGAAGCTGCCAAGGTGGTAATGGAGGGGACGGCGAAGGGCGGGCGCTGAAATTACCACTAACAGGAGGAGGAGGAGGAGGTGGTGGGAGGGGTGGTGGTGATTCTCGCTGTAAAATCACGTAGGAGGGTTGAAGTGTGTGTGTGTGTGTGTGTGTGGTGTGTGTGTGTGAACGAACGATGTCAAAACTAACTCAACCTCTATGAACGACCCTTGCGGGGAAGGCTGAGCTTGGCGCCCAGGGCAGGACTGACCTATTTTTTGAGGAAACTAGGTCATGTGTGAAGGTCACTAGCCCAACACCCACTCACATCTAATTAATTTTGTAAACGTTAAATTTCACATATAACAAATTAGTCTAATAAACTATCTCTGAAATATTTGCATCAAAAATTCGAAGCTAATTTACTAGTGTTTTGTCCCGCCTTCAGTGAGATATAACCCAGAAGACGTAGGAAACACCGTCCTCCCTCCCTCCCTCCCGCCCGCCCGCCCGTCCGTCCGTCCTCCCTCCCTCCCTCCCTCCCTCCCGCCCGCCCGTCCGTCCGTCCGTCCTCCCTCCGTCCCTCCTCCCGCCCGTCCGTCCCTCCTCCCGCCCGTCCGTCCCTCCCTCCCGCCCGGCCGTCCCTCCTCCCGCCCGTCCGTCCGTCACAGTTGGTTTCTGCTTAATAACATTTAATATAGTCGATGGTTCAGAGATTCAATGTTGGCATAATGTGTGTGTGTGTGTGTGTGTGTGTGTAAGGAAGACATTCATGCCAACTTTAAATGCCTGAACTTAACTACAACACCTTAAAAACCGTAAGCACCATAACATAGCACCATTAACACTGTATAACACCATTAACACCATACCATCAGCTTGTATTTGTTCTAGATAATAGTTTTAAGGTAGAACAATTCTCCCCTTATTTTTCTGCTTCAGGTGATTTTTACACTATTCAAATTTTCTTAAATATTCGCATTTGACATTTTACATTACATTATTTCCTTTAATAAATATACAAATAAAATTCAAAACAAAAATAATATCTAAAAGTCTTATGAAATTACTTGATATAAACTGTTCTTTTAATCACGTGTATGTGAGGACTGGAAAATTTGAACACATATTGGGAGATTATTTTGTTTAGTGATTGTAGCTCCTGTAGTCAATGGATGTGTTGTAGACGTGAGCTAGATAAAAGGTTCAACTGAAGGTCGGTTGGGTTCCAGTTCTGATTGATTTGGGTTCTATTAGACCCCAGTCCTCTCACAACTCAGATGTTTACAGAGCCAAACTCTTTAATTATCCTAATGTGAGTGTGATAGGATATAATTAATCGAACTAAAATTACATAGTGGATTCAGAGGTGGGGCCCTAACCCTCAGATGAGCCCTGAAAGGTCCAGTTCAGGGGATGAGTTGACTAGGTGGTGTTGTGGTGTGTCTGGAGAGTATACCTGTACAACGGAGATGTTTATAATACCTTTGCGTTATATAAATCAGTGTTATGTTAATTTCTTATCTCTAATACGACCCTGATTTTAATTTACGATTGATTTTTAGATGTACAAATACACTATTAATGTCTCCAGTGTACATTTAGTCTCCAGGGACAGTGTCTAGTCATGTGTGAACCCCTGGGCTGGTGTCTTAAAGTGGTGGGGGTCACCTTGTGGCTGAGGTTCGATCGTCTTCACCAGGTCGTCACGAAAATTCTCCAAATTAAAGCTGTTGTCTCCACTAGGTCACTATCCGTCCATACGCTTTTGAAATATCATATATTTCCAGTTCTAAAGTGTTTGTAGAAGGTCATCTACGTACAGTATATGCATGAGTTGTTTTATCTTGTCAATAATAGGTGTGTGTATATATGTGTAGCACCCTCCCTCACCGCCACCCTGGTATGGTCACTCCGTCGCCTCACTCCTCTCTTGTTGCTCTCTGTGTCTCGCACCAATCCCTGTTTAACCCTTTAACATTGTTTACATGTATGTAGTTAAATATTTTCATTGATTATAAACGCTATTTTGAATATAAATCTATATTATTTGGCCCTAACTTAATTTTCATGTTTTTCAGCTTTAAGGTGAATATATGTATGTATCTTATTATGTCTAACATCTCTGTTCAACGTGAAATGGATCTACTGAAGAAAACTTTACACACAATATATTCATAAACTTTCCTTCACCACGTTGTCACAGTGAACGTCATCTTAACTGACTCAGTAACTATAACGCCTCACAGCTACTAAGTTCATACACTGAGTTGAATCTTTAGTTTAGTCTCTGCCCACCACACAGTCCCTTCACCACCCATCACCTACCCACCACACAGTCCCTTTACCACCCATCACCTACCCACCACACAGTCCCTTCATCACTCATCACCTACCCACCACACAGTCCCTTCACCACCCATCACCTACCCACCACACAGCCCCTTCACCACCCATCACCTACCCACCACACAGCTCCTTCACCACCCATCACCTACCCACCACACAGCCGCTTCACCATCCATCACCTACCCACCACACAGCTCCGTCACCACCCATCACCTATCCACCACACAGTCCCTTCACCACCCATCACCTACCCACCACACAGCCCCTTCACCACCCATCACCTATCCACCACACAGTCCCTTCACCACCCATCACCTATCCACCACACAGCTCCTTCACCACCCATCACCTACCCACCACACAGTCCCTTCACCACCCATCACCTATCCACCACACAGCCGCTTCACCACCCATCACCTACCCACCACACAGCTCCTTCACCACCCATCACCTATCCACCACACAGCTCCTTCACCACCCATCACCTACCCACCACACAGTCCCTTCACCACCCATCACCTATCCACCACACAGCCGCTTCACCACCCATCACCTACCCACCACACAGCTCCTTCACCACCCATCACCTATCCACCACACAGTCCCTTCACCACCCATCACCTATCCACCACACAGTCCCATCACCACCCATCACCTATCCACCACACAGCCCCTTCACCACCCATCACCTATCCACCACACAGCCCCTTCACCACCCATCACCTATCCACCACACAGCCCCTTCACCACCCATCACCTACCCACCACACAGTCTCTTCACCACCCATCACCTACCCACCACACAGTCCCTTCACCACCCATCACCTACCCACCACACAGCTCCTTCACCACCCATCACCTATCCACCACACAGTCCCTTCACCACCCATCACCTACTCACCACACAGTCCCTTCACCACCCATCACCTATCCACCACACAGTCCCTTCACCACCCATCACCTATCCACCACACAGTCCCTTCACCACCCATCACCTATCCACCACACAGTCCCTTCACCACCCATCACCTATCCACCACACAGCCCCTTCACCACCCATCACCTATCCACCACACAGTCCCTTCACCACCCATCACCTACCCACCACACAGTCCCTTCACCACCCATAACCTATCCACCACACAGCCCCTTCACCACCCATAACCTACCCACCACACAGTCCCTTCACCACCCATCACCTACCCACCACACAGCCCCTTCACCACCCATCACCTACCCACCACACAGTCCCTTCACCACCCATCACCTACCCACCACACAGTCCCTTCACCACCCATCACCTACCCACCACACAGCTCCTTCACCACCCATCACCTACCCACCACACAGCCGCTTCACCACCCATCACCTACCCACCTCACAGCTCCTTCACCACCCATCACCTACCCACCACACAGTCCCTTCACCACCCATCACCTACCCACCACACAGTCCCATCACCACCCATCACCTACCCACCACACTGTCTCTGTGTTTTTTCAGTAACTTAACTAATGAAAAAAAAATTGTCTTGAATAGCTTTTTAATTTTTATAAAATTTATTTATTTATAACATTTTCTTGATATTTATAATTTTAGTGAAACTTGTAGAGAAATACGCCATTTTGTTTATGTTCAATGAAAGACAACATGAACCAACCAAACCTAACCTAATCAAACAAGGCTAACCTAACCAAACAAGGCATTATTAAAGCTAGGTTTGGTTGCTGTGTTTCGTCTACAACCCAATATATCGACCAATGTTTACCAAATTCACCATCACCACCACTGACCCCAACTGATGGACGATGCAACATACAAGTTTCATTAAAAAATAAATAAATAAACTATTTATTATAGAAATCGAGTAAATTAAACTCTCTCTCTCTCTCTCTCTCATCATGGCGACTTGTCAATCCCCACCACCACCACCATCACCATCATCACCACCACCACCACCACCACCACCATCATCATCATCACCATCACCACCACCACCATCACCACCACCACCACCACCACCACCACCATTCACTATACACATATTTATCTTCAGTTCCTACCAAGAATTATTCCTTTAAGTTTATCTATCAATTGATGTTACGAGAGGCTGAGACACCTTCCTCAGTGACTTAGCTGAGGTAAACAAGACCATCAGCTGTGAGGTCTTAACACGCTCCTGTATATTTCAGCGAAAACAAAAGACCTTCCTTACCATAAATTAACTCTGTATGTATGTATGGTTACATATATACAGTATATATATAATTGTATATTCATTTGATTACAGCGTTGAATACTTTTGTTTTAATTTTGCATTTCTTTCAAGGATGAATTAATTTGACTTAAACAATTTGGCCTCTTATTATTCTTCTCGTCAGCTGATACAAACACCAGGGGTAAAGACCGAAGTGGTTGCTGAGGGCAAGAAGGACGTAAGTTAGTAGATGTTGCCTCCACCCGCTGCTGCAATAAGGCAGGTCTGCTCCTTCACACAGGCAGTCACCATCGACCTTAACCAACCCATTCCCAAAAACGAAAAAAAAAGCTAAAAAAAAAAAAAAAAATTAGTGAATTACGAAGATGAACTATACCATGAGTTTCGGGTCAAGCAGTAACAACAATTGACCCAATGTGACCTCTACGATGAATACCTTGGCCCACCCCCCCCCCTCTCGCCCTCTACGCCTCTCGCTGACCTCTGCTTGAAGGAACAGACCTACACCCAGTGATTGTATTGTGAAGCACAGTAAAGACCTTCCCGCACGGTGTAACTCTCCCACTTAAGGTGAATCCATGATCTCTTGACAACGAGAGCACCACAGACACACCCAGACAGACACACACAAACACACACACACACTTGACATTTGGAGGAGGAGGAAGAAGAAGAAGAGGAGGAGGAGGAGGATTAGGAGGAGGAAGAGGAGCAGGAAGAAGAAGAAGAAGAAGGAGAAGAGGAGGAGGAGGAGGACTACGAGTTGAACCTCTCCTTGACAGCCAACAATTTTTAATCCTAGACCAAAAATATTTTACGAAACATCTCATTTTTTTTTACCGCTGAATTTTTTTAGTTATTATAATTTTGTTTTGATTTTCAGTTAGTTATTTTCTTTTTAATTAGTAATCTCAGATATATAGACAATTTAATTATATTTTATATATTTTGATAATTTATTTTATTTATTTTTTTTACTCCTTTATTGTAAACTTTCACTCTACCACTGTAAACTTTCACTCTACCACTGTAAACTTTCACTCTACCACTGTAAACTTTCACTCTATCACTGTAAACTTTCACTCTACTACTGTAAACTTTCACTCTACCACTGTAAACTTTCACTCTACTACTGTAAACTTTCACTCTACCACTGTAAACTTTCACTCTACCACTGTAAACTTTCACTCTACCACTGTAAACTTTCACTCTACCACTGTAAACTTTCACTCTACCACTGTAACCGCTCAAAAACAGACAAGACGACGTCCCTTAACTGTAACTCTCTAACAGCGGGTACACAATACAGCCATCATGTATTTTTCTGTAACCTCTTCTTCATTTGTCCATTTTTAATTCATAATTTATCAATGTTTTCTATATAACTTTCTATAATCAGTTTTTAAGCTCACAATTATAGAGAGTAGGTTAAAAAAAATATTACCAAGGTTAGGTTAGGTTAGGGTGTCTATTCTTCAGGTAAAATAACCTAGGGGGCCTAATCTTCAGGTGAAGTAAGCTGGGGCGTCTAATCTTAATGTGAGACGAAATCAAAGACTCGGTTAACAAACAGTGTAGTAAAGACCACGGTGAAGACCCTCTATCAAGACTCATAATCCTTCCTCCTGCACCTCCCGCAGCCTCCCGCACCTCCCGCAGCCTCCCGCACCTCACACAGCCTCCCGCAGCCTCCCGCACCTCCCGTACCTCACACAGCCTCCCGCTTGTTTCACCCATCACCCAAACTTTCCTACCGAGACTTTTTGATCGGTTAGGTACGAGGAGGAAGGACCTCCAGAGATTGAGAGAGGGCCTCTGGCAGGTCGTGAGTAACAGGGGAAAGAGGGCGGCTTAAGACTCCTAGCAGGGGAGATTAGGGGAGGGAGGAAAGAGGGTTAATAGCTCGGAAATTGAAGGCATTTAGGAGGTGTCCATTACTAAAACTGCACCACATGTTACTCGAAAACGAATCATAGTGGACCCAATGCACCGATACACCAGAGACTAGACGTTAAGACAATCTCCGATATCACCTCTGGATGCAGTTAGTTAAAGTATCAATAAATAAACAAGAAAGAACCGTGGAGAGAAATCAAGGTTAATATGTCGCGGTCCTCTTAAGATCAAGTCTGGAGGATAAAATTATTCCTACTCATGGTCCCGTACAGAGCCTGTGTGTGTGTGTGATACCTGAGGCTCAGATGGAAGCCAAACTGATTCTTACGAGAGATATGAGAGGTCTTGATGTGTTTAGAAAGACGACTAAGAGACGTTCATAAACCTTTGGTAGAACTCGAGTAATTTAAACTGGCCGGTACACTGACGTTAAAAGTGCGACAGTCGGGTGGATACAGTGTTAGCCTCCTGTTCCAGGGGTCGGTAGTTCGGTTCCCAGTTCTCCCAGCTGTAAATGGATACCTACGTTTACAATTTGGGGATATTAAGGCGGTCGAGTACAGTACCTAGGCTTAGTATAAAGTGTGTTGTATCCACACTGTCCCTATCGAGCATTCATGCCTCTGACATCTACTTTACCTTTTCATATTGACGTTATAAAAAAACAGTAGAATTTTTAGTATGGGAGTGATATTTGCCGTCCTCCTTAACAGCACAATGATACAAGGTTTAACACGTTTACCGAAGTTGTTGCTTAATTTAGGGGTCGACACATGAACAAAATATCCTCAAAGTAATGGGAAACAGCACTTAGATCAGTAACAACGGGGAACCCAGGTCTAAGGCATGATTCTTCATCTCTCAAGATCTCAAACCAACAGCAGAAGAAACTGTGTGAGGTAAGGTATTGTTTTCTCTGCCTTGTTAACTATTGAATACAGTGTTAAGCCTTCACTACTGGGACACTGGGGATAAAGCGTGAGTCGGGCTACACATGACAAGACTCTAGGCTAGCCCATCACTAGTCTGGCTGAATAGTGTTACTGAGTACATCATTATAACTGTGCATGACGGTCCAGCTTCAACCTCAGAGTATATGTAGTGTCAGTTGCTGGTTTCAGGTGGATATAATTTTGTTAACCTGCACGAGAACCAATTAGTGTCCTCGCTTGATACTGCCACTGCTTAGCTTGGTGTGCCTGCCTCCCACCACCACTGAACCATTCTTTAACTGCTGTCATTTCATCACAATTTTATTCAATGGACATCAACACTACCACAGCTAACTCGATAGTGTGACGTCAGGCACAGGCTGCTCAGTTCAGACACCGACATACGGGACAGTGAACAGATACCACCATGGAGAAGCCTCACATCCACACTCACCACATCTGGACATTAATCAAGACCAGGTGTGATGAATTCCAGGTGTTGGTTGACTATTCATCTGCTAACAACCGTAAGTGTTCGAGGACATCTGAAACAAGTGACCCAAACCGGCTAATACGTAAAAAAAAACCCTGTGTTTGAGGCGTGAAGTAAGAGGAAAAGAGGACCAGAGATAACAAGAGGGAGAAGAGGATAATAATGAAACAACAACAACAACTTTGTAATAGGTTGAGGGCGCTGAAGGATTTTCGAAGAGGAAACGAATAAGACCTTGAGGGAAGACTTTCCAAGATGCCGTGAACATCTTGGCAAAATGAGACGATTAAGAGCACGAAGAGTTAAGACCTGTAGTGTCGACTCTTTCTTGTGGTGAGAGTGTATTATCTCTCTCTCTCTCTCTCTCTCTCTCTCTCTCTCTCACGAAAGTTCTGATAATACAAGAGGCACGACTTTCTCCCAGATGGAAAGATTTTCTAAATGAAATATCAAATCCCCTCTCTCTCTCTCGCTCTCTCTTCTTCCTGAAATAGAAAGAGAAAGAAAAAAAAGAGTCAAACAGAGAGAAAGAAAAAGAGAGAGTCACTTTAACAATAGGGGAAAGTGAGAAAGAGCCACAACCTCCTTATCGTCTGGTACCGCCGCAGGAAAAGCGAAGAGTCTTGGATTACAAAGCCCAAGACGACAAAGCCTTCCCCGAAGCTCATACTTGGCTGGCAGCTCTCAAGAATTCTCCCTCTACCCCCTGGTATAGTTCTCACCCGAAACAGTTCTTTTTTTGGTCAAAGTTTCCTCTCGGTTTACCATAGTCGGTTGAGTTTCCATTTCTCAGGAGGTTAGGTTGGGTTGGGTTAGGTTGGGTTGGGTTAGTTTTAGATTAGGTTAGTGTAAGTTAAGTTAGATTAGGTTAAGTTTGATAAAATTAGGCCACCTCTACTCTACAGTACATACACAGTTATCCGTCTCCGGTATGAGGCTGTACCTTGACTACCTACTGTGTTACCATTTGGCCTAAGATACCACTTCCTTGACACTTACTTCCTCCTTGACACTTCCCTGACACTTACTTCCTCCTTGACACTTCCCTGACACTTACTTCCTCCTTGACACTGGCGACACTCCCATACCTTGAAACAGGAAAGAACAGATTTGTTTTGCCTTCACGATTGTCAAGCAAAGAGTTTGTGAATCCATCGTTTAGAGAGAAGCACACACACACACACACACACACACACACACACACACTACATATATATACACTATTTATATATATTGGTGTTATCAATGAGTATTTACAACAAGTTCTGGCACTGAGTAGATGCAGCACACATGAGAGGGGAATCACTAAGGTCCTCTCTGGGGGTGATGTAGGGCTTGATAATGAGAACAACAACAACAAAAAGAACAACAATAACAAGAACAAGATGAACAAGAAGAAGAAGAACAAGAACAACAACAAGAATAAGAAGAAATCGATCAAGTAATCAAACATTATTTAAAGGTCTTCCGCCAAGGTAAACACATCACACCTGCCCGTTAATATACCTCAGGTGCGGCCACACACAGGTAGAGAGAGAGATCTTAAGTCGTAATATGACGCCTATCTATCTATCTATCTATCTATCTATCTATCTCTCTGTCTGTCTGTATATCTGTCTGTATGTCTGTCTACTAAACAGACGAATAGGAAAAGTTACAGTGTACAATCTTGGCTTACGTATATGTTCACCCTGACTTGTTCTAAAACTTCTATGTTTCTCAGGTCACAAGGTCAGAGGTCAAGGCATCTCTCGAGGTGAGGTCAGGAGGTCAGAGTGGTTTTAGGTCACTGGTGATTTAAGGAGACAATTGAAATAATAATAAAAAAGTTGGACCAAGACTCTGATTGGTCACTGTAAGGTCCAATAGGGAGCCAGACACCGAGTTTGAGTTATTGCGGCCGTAAAACTTCTCGTAGCCATTCATAGCTTTGGCAACACTATACACACTGCAACACCCTGCCGTCATAAACCCATATACAACGAAGACATTTATACATTTACTTATCGGTCAAAATCAATCCTTTAAAAACGTTTGTCTTAATGGGGTCTGTTTAGAGCCTTTTGTGTCTCCTATACACAGATAAACACACTATTAACGTCTCCTATACACACTATTAACGTCTCCTATATACACAAACACACTATTAACGTCTCCTATATACACAAACACACTATTAACGTCTCCTATACACACTTTTATTATTCACGTACTTAATTTCTTGTTTATTATTGCTTTCATTCTCTGTCTGTCTGTATGTCTATCTATCTATCGTAACAGAAAGAAAAGTTTTATATCCCGATATTAATAAAATAATATCGAAAAAAAAATCATATTTCAACTTGAAGAAAATATCGGGTTGAAGACGGTGAGCAAATTCCTTTTTTTAAGTAAAGGGAAAAAAAATATCTTTCTTATTACACGTTTGTTTTTTTTCGTTTGGATATTTTGTGGGAATTTTATGATGTGTTAAATGATACGAATGATAGAGGGGAGACAAGACCCACCCCACACAATGATAGAGGGGAGACAAGACCCCCCCCACACAATGATAGAGGGGAGACAAGACCCCCCCCCCCACACACACACACTGCTAACAGATATACATTGCTTGCCTCTCTACGATTTCTGTTTGCGTTAGAGAGCTCAATGCCTGTCATACCTGGGTGAGTGATGATTATTATTTTATTCTATTTTCACGTGTGGGATTTCTTTTTTTTTAAGCTTTCCTGATAATACGGATGAAATTGATTATTTTTTTATTTTTATTTGTTTTAATTTTGATCAGGTTAATGTATCAGGTTAATCGATATTATGGGAGGGGAGGGGTGGGGGGGATGGGGGTGACCTATAGATTAGCCCCCCCAGCTTATTTCATCTTAATATTAAACTCCCTTAATGCCAATAACAAGCTGGAAGTGTGTTAACCAATCAACGAATCAGACAACAGAAGAAGAATTGACGTCACTAATCACTCGGTATCAAACGTGATGTCACACCAGTTGGTCAAGAGGTTCCCCCCCCAAAAGTGTATTACGTCATTGATGTTGAGCCAATGTCCTTCCTCTCATTCAGTCATTAGTGGAGCACGCATGGTTCTTCTGGCCAATCGCGTGGCTCGACACAGTGTAGGTGTGAGGAAGGTGGTCATTGGTTGTCTGGGGTGCCTGTGTGGTGAGTTAAACAACCACTCAGCATGACGCTCTCAAGGACGTGCTTCCCACACATCTACACATAGTATCACCATCACATATATACTGCAGATGAATATGTATATTTACATTTATAGGCGGATATTTACGTACATACTGTATATATTTACGTGCGTACATATATATAAATCGACACATATATCTAAGACGTAATTTCATATTATTACCAGTCATATAAATTTCCATCTAAATTCTCTTTCAGGAAATTTAATCTTACACAAACCTCGAGAAAAATCCCATAATTTTTAATATGAAAACTTCCGTCAATTATTTACCTGTTAATTTATGTTTTAAAAAGATAAATTATTGAGTTTCTTGTTTCAATTACCACCTCGAGTATATTACCATATTGTATAATTTGTATTTGTTTCATTTAAAAGAAAATAAATTGGTTTTATACAGAGTGTCCCATGTTAACAATTGGTTCACTCGGCAGGTGTTGTACTGTACACCTCTGTCAACTAACTTATGAGGACACTGTATTGTTTGAGACGCATGTGTTACTTGCATGAAGGGACACATAATGTCTCATATGGTTTTTGGTATAAGACACATGATATGAAATATGTCTTTTGTATAGAACATTTTAAGATATACAATATTTTTATACAAGACTCCCTACAAGTATGTATTTTATGATTCGTATTTTTGTATAAGACACATTAGTATGACACATATTTTTATTATGGTGTTTTTTTTTTATAAGACACATATGTGATTTTTGTATAAGACATCACGGAACAGTTACCAAGTACATATTATTTTTACCCAGCTCGTCAACCTCTGAACACAATAAAACGTCAGACCCCCGAGGTAGCAGCTTGCATGACGGTAGTGTAGTAGGGGGTGTCTTAGTGCTGTATCGTTATAGATATTTGTGAATGAAAACAAAAATATAATTAAACCCCTTTAGAATGATGGTTTAACTCCTTGATATTCATAGAGCTTTAATCATGGTCTTCAAAGGGCTAAAACTTAAACCATAGTTCTTAATGGGTTACATATACCTTAAACCATCGTTCTTAATGGGATACATATACCTTAAACCATCGTTATTAAATAATAAATACAACTTAGAATGGACTACAGACAGCCACCTCATGTAGTCAATAATAAATGGTGTAACTCACAAGACTGAAGTAGAATTAGTTTGTGTTAAGTCTGTCTGTCTGTACACGGCACCCACTCGTAGATATCTGTGGAGGAAAACAAACTATTATTACTATGCCAAGACATTACAGGTGATGGTGTTACCTGGTTGATAACATTACAGGTGATGGTGTTACCTGGTTGATAACATAACAGGTAATGGTGTTACCTGGTTGATAACATAACAGGTAATGGTGTTACCTGGTTGATAACATAACAGGTGATAGTGTTACCTGGTTGATAACATTACAGGTGATGGTGTTACCTGGTTGATAACATAACAGGTGATAGTGTTACCTGGTTGATAACATAACAGGTGATAGTGTTACCTGGTTGATAACATTACAGGTGATATTGTTACCTGGTTGATAACATAACAGGTGATGGTGTTACCTGGTTGATAACATAACAGGTGATGGTGTTACCTGGTTGATAACATAACAGGTGATATTGTTACCTGGTTGATAACATAACAGGTGATATTGTTACCTGGTTGATAACATAACAGGTGATGGTGTTACCTGGTAGAATAAAATTGACTGAGAAAAAATACAACTTTACTCACGAATAAACCATTTCAATATCTTGGTTTATTTCAGGTTTATAATTTTTTTGAATTGATACAAATATATAGTACAACACAACACATCACACCACACCACACCACACCACACCACACCACAATACAATACGATTACTACACTACACTACACTTAACTCTCTCTTAAAACATCACCTGTGTAATTAGGATACAGGTATACTATTTAGAATGTTTATGAACGACTAATTACTTGACATTCACACTTGTTCTATAAATCAAGAATTCTATTAAGGGATTTTTTTCTGTAAATTATGTAAAAAAAAAATCAAAGGAGTTTGTGTTACTGTTAATTACTGTATGGGACTTATGACTTTCTTGCTCAGACTCATGTCCTTTCTTTTCTTTCTTTCTTTCTGTTATATCTTATAAGTGACTCAAGAACTCTCTCACTCTCTCTCTCACTCTCTCTTCTGGATCATAACTCCCGCTGGTGGTAATGTTCCTACAACTTGTGAAAAACTTTTAGCTCTTTCTTACTCGACTGACTGACGTGTTCCCTGCCCCTCCCCCTCTCTCTCTCTATTACCCTGAGTGACGCTGATTGGGACGCTGTAAACTAACCTCAATCCCGCTAAGAAAGGATCACAAAAAAACCTACAAGATATTTCAGGACTAAACGCTAGAAAAATTAAGATAAATACACAAGTCGTAATTCAAATTTTGACTTTAGTTGAGAAATCAATTGAGAGGTGGAAAGGTTAGGTTATTATTAATGATATTAACTGAATACATATTAACGATGATTTTTCCGTTTAACACTTACTCCTAAACCTTCAATTTCAACCATAAATATTGATCCTAGCATTAATAGTAACTCCCGATGTCGTTAACTGCAGATTGACCAAACAGCTTATCCAAGTCCACATATATTGAGGCAGTTTCTTCGTTCCTGAGTTAAGATCTGTTTCCTCGTCTCCTCTATAGGCCATTCAGAGTCCCACCCGTTCAGAGAAGGAGGAACTCGGGGCCCTTACGTCAACCCCACCAGGAGGAGACGCCATCCAGGCCAGCGTTGCTAAACCAGGCGACGGAGTGGGGGAAGAACGCGAATCATGGGACAGCAAGTGGCAGTACCTCCTGGCTGTCATCGGCTATGCTGTCGGTCTTGGTTCAGTGTGGCGGTTCCCTTACCTCTGCCAGAAGAACGGAGGAGGTGAGTAGCCCCTTCTAATCACCTACATTCATTACCTTCATTAAAATTCTGTAATATTCTGTATCTGTATGGCGCGAATGGAACTCCTGTAGACCATTACAGTAAACTACAAGGAGGGGAGGGGAGGGAGGGGAGGGGAGGGGGAGAGGAGGGGGGAATACTACAATGTGAATGAAACTCCTGCACGCCGTTACAGTAAACAAGGAGGAGGAGGAGAAGAGAGGGTAGGGGAGGGGAGAGGACTGCTACAATGTGTTTCCTTAACAATACTCAATATTGGACTGTATCTAGTGTTCGTGAGCGGGGATTCAAGGTAGTCACGGCAGGCTGGTGGTACAGAGACTCTCCCGGCGGTGAAAAACAACAGCATCGTATTTTTCTGTTCTTTCTTTGTAGAGCCAACTTGGTTAGGTTAAGTTAGGTTAGGTTGCAGTAGATTAGAGCAGGTTGCAATAGGTTAGGTTAGGTAAGGTAGGTAGGCAGGTGTAAGAACACTCAGGTGTATGATCAAAACCACAAGAGCCAAGCACACAAGTCACTATCTGGCCGCCGGGCGCCCACCAGCTTACTGTACAGACACCCCGGGGTCACTCTCACACACGGTCACTCACTTTCAGGCATGGTCACTCTCTTTTAGGCATGCCTGAATGCTAGTGATTGTTTCTAGAAGTGAGTGACCATGCCTGAAAGTGAGTGACCACGTATTAAGGCCAGCCACCGCCAGACCCACCTCTAAAAAGAGAGAACCTTAGGACTCAGGGTCGATATCCACGCTCTCTCTCTGTCGTGTGTGTGTGTGTGTGTGTGTGCAGAAATAATTTAATAAATGAAAGAATCCGTGTAGATGAAGGGTTAACTCATTGTATCCAAAGGGTTAAGTCATCGTCTACCTGTGTGTTGCCAACATTCAACCCCACCTCCGGAAGGTCACTCACTACGCCAGATACAGTATGAACGCTACCGCAACCACACAGTAAGGTGTTGGCCTTCAGGGGAACAATGACCAGTCTAGCAGCAGTTACTAAGCAACAGGTAGGCAAGGCGTGGCCCACACGACCAGTCTCAGCAACAGGTAGGCAAGGCGTGGCTCACACGACCAGTCTCAGCAGCAGGTAGGAAAGGCGTGGCCCACACGAACAGTCTCAGCAACAGGTAGGCAAGGCGTGGCCCACACGACCAGTCTCAGCAACAGGTAGAAAAGGCGTGGCCCACACGACCAGTCTCAGCAACAGGTAGGAAAGGCGTGGCCCACACGACCGGTCTCAGCAACAGGTAGGAAAGGCGTGGCCCACAAGACCGGTCTCAGGAACAGGTAGCCCTCCAGGGCGTGGTCAGGGAGACCATTCTGAGCAACAGGTAGCCCGTCCCCCTGGGGGTCTGGAGGCTAATAGAAAATGCAAGGTGTTTTCTGGCACTCTGCTCACTCATAAACTCGTCATTGTAAAGAGCCTCCCAGGAGACCCTGCGAGTGCTGACCCTGAGAGTGTGTGGCCTCCCCCAGACTGATGACCACCAGGAGAGGTTTTACGTGGAATTCAATGATCCTCTAAGAGGCTGCCCCGATGAGTCACGGACCTTCCAGTGTTGGTAGTGTGTTTTGATGTTTATATTGAATCAACGCTGTGATAAGTAGCTGTACTGACCGAGTTTACCAGTGTTGTTCACTCTCTCTTATACCGTACAGTTATTACATGTGTGACTGATCAGTAATAGAGTGGACGAAAATTACCAATTAGTCACATAAATTTTGAGAACAAAGACAGATCACACCTGGGTACACACACCTGGGGTACACACACCTGGGTACACACACCTGGGTACACACACCTAGGGTACACACACCTGGGTACACACACCTGGGTACACACACCTGGGGTACACACGGATGATGGAAACCATTTTACCTCGTCCTTTGTGATGATAGAGACTGAGGACCTGGGCTTCACAAGGGACCTGGGCTTCACTAGGGACCTGGGCTTCACTAGGGACCTGGGCTTCACTAGGGACCTGGGCTTCACAAGGTACCTGGGCTTCACAAGGTACCTGGGCTTCACTAGGGACCTGGGCTTCACTAGGGACCTGAGCTTCACAAGGTACCTGGGCTTCACAAGGTACCTGGGCTTCACAAGGTACCTGGGCTTCACTAGGGACCTGGGCTTCACTAGGGACCTGGGCTTCACTAAGAAAGAAAGAGACCTAAAATCGACCTTTGACCTTCTTGTGACCCTGACCTGCAATACTCATTACTTTGTGAAGATACATGATAATGAGATTAACTTCCTAGTTTGAAGTAAATCCGACTGAAATTGAATGAGTAGTTACTTAACGGACGGACGGGAGGACGGACGGGAGGACGGACAGGAGAACAGACGGGAGGAAAAACGGGAGGACAAACACAGGCATACACCCCCCCCCACCTATAACGTGGATTCCAAGTCAGTCTCCAGGTTCAGAAAAGACCTAAACAATTCAGGTTTATAAGTATCTGAATATTTAAACACCTCGATGCTACAGCGTGTTGACCTACGGGAGACACGAGACAGATCAGGATGCTCTTCGTTGGCTACAGAGAGGATCTGAGTACACATTGTGATATAGCGAGAATAAGAAGATCTGGATATACTGGGATAGAGTGTTGAGTGAGTGAGAGTCTCTGAAGAGCCTATCGTTGATCGTTGGAGACTTAAGCAAGACCAGGAAGGCCTCAGTGCTCAGTATGGGGTCTGTAAACTGACTTTATAACACCGGTAGGAGGAAGAGGAGGTAGGGGAGAAGAAGGGGGTGGATGAGGAGGAGGAGGAAGAGAAAGGGGAGGAGGAGGAGGAGGAAGAGAAAGGGGAGGAGGAGGAAGAGAAAGGGGATGAGGAGGAGGAGGAGGAGCTTCAATACTCTTCTCTGGTTAAATTCAAAATTAATCTTTTTGAGAGAGAGAGAGAGAGAGAGAAAGACCCACTGTGTCATGTTATTCCACCAAGAGAGATGAGTTGGTGTCATACGTGGTATCACTTCACGCCCCAATGGACACACTGTTCACCTGACACATACACACACACAGACAGACAGACACACGCACACAGATACACAGACAGACAGACACACACACACACACACACACACGTGGGGAAAGGGTTGTGGTTGGAGGCTGGTGGTGGTTGAGGTAGTTATTGATGGGGTATAGTGGTAGAGATGGTTATTGACGGGGGGTGGGGGTGGTTGAGGTGGGTAGGCTGTGTCACCTTGGGGAGGGCAAATAGTGAAGTCGACTCGGCTATCGACCGTGTGACGCCGAGGTGCACTTGCCGGGGTGTCGGGGAGGGTGTATGTGTGTCGGGGAGGGTGTATGTGTGTCGGGGAGGGTGTATGTGTGTGGGGTGGGAAGAGGGTGCGTGTGTTTTTGCGTGTGGGGGGAAGGGAGGAGAAAGGTTGGATTGCATATACAATTGTGTGTGTGTGTGTTACGAATTAGTATATATATATATATAAACAAAAATAAAAGTAGCGAAAAACAAGGCGCACGTGCGAGAGAGAGAGAGAGAGAGTTACTCAGGGCACGCCAACAAGATCGCTCGATGGTTCCTTGTCCCAAATAATCAATGGATTATAAGAGAAAGAGCCTAAAATTTTATCTCACCTAGGCCAGACGCGGTGTTGCAGTGACTCGTTCATGCGGCCGATAATACCTAATCAATGTACCTGACATAAGAGGTAAAATTAGTCGTCCTGAAGAGAAATTTTATCCCAGAGAAACTGAAGCTGTTTACTTAATTGACTGATTTAATGAAGGATGTGATGTTGGTAATTAATTATCTAACGAGGTCATTTATGAAGTGTGCGCTTGATTAGTTTACACACACACAGGTAGTTAATGACAGGTGTGGTCAAATGTACAGTTGAAGACACAATATCCTGGACACTTTTTGGCACTGTCTGGCACCACCATCACACCTCAGTAGATTCTCAGTGCAATTTGGAAGCCATTTTGGATCCTTGTGGTGTAACTTAAGTGAGATTAATTCTAAGGTGATCTTAGGTTATCTTGTTACGAGGAAAATTACAACTCAAGAGACTCTGGGAATCAGGTCGGGAATTTACCCCTATAGGGATTAGGTCAAGGTGGTGGGCTACTGAGGCGGGGGGGGGAGGTGTTCCTAGCTCTCTCTCTCTCTCTCTCTCTCTCTCTCTCTCTCTCTCTCTCTCATAACAATATCTCACGCCCAGAAGCTCCCGTCGCCCACTTTCGGAAATAGAACATCTCCCCGGGCTGAAGATAATGGTGTGTGATGGGGTGATGGGTTAGTGTGATGGGGTGATGGGGCAGTGTGATGGGGTGATGGGGTGATGGGGCAGTGTGATGGAGTGATGGGGTGATGGGGCAGTGTGATGGGGTGATGGGTTAGTGTGATGGGGTGATGGGGTAGTGTGATGGGGTGATGGGGCAGTGTGATGGGGTGATGGGGTGATGGGGCAGTGTGATGGAGTGATGGGGTGATGGGGCAGTGTGATGGGGTGATGGGTTAGTGTGATGGGGTGATGGGGCAGTGTGATGGGGTGATGGGGCAGTGTGATGGGGTGATGGGGCAGTGTGATGGAGTGATGGGGCAGTGTGATGGGGTTATGAGGCAGTGTGATGGAGTGATGGGGTGATGGGGCAGTGTGATGGAGTGATGGGGCAGTGTGATGGGGTGATGGGGCAGTGTGATGGGGTGATGGGGCAGTGTGATGGGGTGATGGGGCAGTGTGATGGGGTGATGGGTTAGTGTGATGGGGTGATGGGTTAGTGTGATGGGGTGATGGGTTAGTGTGATGGGGTGATGGGTTAGTGTGATGGGGTGATGGGTTAGTGTGATGGGGTGATGGGTTAGTGTGATGGGGTGATGGGTTAGTGTGATGGGGTGATGGGGCAGTGTGATGGGGTGATGGGTTAGTGTGATGGGGTGATGGGTTAGTGTGATGGGGTGATGGGTTAGTGTGATGGGGTGATGGGGCAGTGTGATGGGGTGATGGGGCAGTGTGATGAGGTGATGGGGCAGTGTGATGGGGCAGTGTGATGGGGTGATGGGGCAGTGTGATGAGGTGATGGGGCAGTGTGATGGGGTGATGGGGCAGTGTGATGGGGTGATGGGGCAGTGTGATGGGGTGATGGGGTGATGGGGCAGTGTGATGGGGCAGTGTGATGGGGTGATGAAGTGGGAAGGGAAGAGGATACCTTTGTCCTTATGAGGGTCAACCAGTTCATCCAGCACTCATATATCTATCCACACAGTCTATCAATCTATCTATCCACACAGTCTATCCATCTACTATGGCAACGAGTTCAAATTCAGTCAAATTATTTTTCAAATGACAATATTAATATTTTTGTGTATAATACAAACTACTGCTATTTTACCATTGAGAAAATAATTGATTTTTAAAGTCAATTTTTTACCAGTGGGATATTTAATGTTTACAGATATTACTGATATATGCTTAATTATTTCTTATGTTTAATGGACGAAGAACATTTATAAGTAGTTATTTATATAAGTAGTATGTTAGTACGGTGATAAGTAATTAATATGTCACTCTTACCCGAAGATACGACTGTTAGGTAGTGTTAAGTATTAGGTTAATACTTTATAAGTAATGTTAAGTATCAATGAGTTATGCCAAGTGTCGGGATGTATAAGTGTTAAGTGTGTGTGTGTGTGTGTTTGTGTGTGTGTGTGTGTGTGTGCTACAACTTAACATTAACTCTGAGGACTGGTCAAATAGGCCCCTTGTAACATTGTACCTTAGTCCTAATGGACCCCTAGTAACATTGCACCTCAGTCCTAATGGGCCCCTAGTAACATTGCACCTCAGTCCTAATGGGCCCCTAGTAACATTGCACCTCAGTCCTAATGGGCCCCTAGTAACATTGCACCTCAGTCCTAATGGGCCCCTAGTAACATTGCACCTCAGTCCTAATGGGCCCCTAGTAACATTGCACCTCAGTCCTAATGGGCCCCAGTACTACATGATCTCAAAATAGCCTTTAACACTTGGGTTTAATAGACACACCCAAACCACATTAGAGTTATGAGGTTGAAGTTAGTCTGGGGCCCAAGATGACAAGGACCATTAGAAAATAAGGGCCCATTTGGCCTGCGTCATGAGCTAATCATCGTTAGGGTGTCACTCCAACAACCATCGTACAATCCACCTTTTCCACCTCAGTATTGATCGTCAGGTGTTTAAAGGTGGTTGGCTCCTTACATGTCCGGCTGCCTGGCGTGTGTGTGTGTGTGTGTGTGTGCGTGTGTGTGTGTGTGGTCGGTACGCTGTGGTAAATGAGTGATATATTTGTTAAGAAAATACATCCTTTTCGATTTTAAAAGAAAGATATATGGCATAGGTTAGGTTAGGTTAGGTTCTCCCGAAAAAAAAAATACTCGGTTCTGTAATAATTTTCACTTAGGCAACGTCTCACAAATTGTGGCCGCGCGGTAGGTGAACGATGAGGAAATATTCCATAAATTTTCGATAATAAACTTCACCTTAAACCAATCCACACAACCCACACAATCCACACAACCCACACAACCCACACAATCCACACAACCCACACAACCCACACATCAATAATAAAATAAGCTTAACAACTACATATATTTCTACATATAAATTAATATTGTATTGATTGGATCTTATATCTGTTGGTAATAATTCGCACTTAATAAAATATTCACAAATGATCCTAAATAGTTGGCGTTAGTTAGACTTAATATCTGTTTATTATGGTATGGTAGTAATGTGATAATACCAGTGTATGTAGCCGTGTGTGAGAGGGAGGGAAGAAAGGAACGGGGAGGGAGGAAGAAAGGAAAGAGGGAAGGAGGAAGGAAGGAGGGATGGAGGAAGGAAGGAAGGAAGGAAGGAGGGATGGAGGAAGGAAGGGAGGGAAGAAGGAAGGGAAGGAAGAAGGAAGGAAGGAAGGAAGGGAATAAGGAAGGAAGGGAATAAGGAAGGAAGGAAGGAAGGGAATAAGGAAGGAAGGAAGGAAGGGAAGGAAGGAAGGAAGGGAGGGAAGAAGGAAGGAAGGAAGGAGAATCATCCACTTCCCTGTGGTGCGGTGAGCGAGGCGGTACACGGGAGTCAAGAGTGCAGCAGGTCGTAAGGTGTTGTTTATAGGGCGGAGGTGCTGGTGGAGGGGTCAAAGGTCGTCATGTTGTGCTATAAACTCACAGAACATTCACGTCTTTCTTAACTTACCGTCACCCTTACACCATCGCCTCAAACTAGGTACAGAACCTGTATTTAAACTGTAAGGAACAAGGGTGGGGCCGTCACAATAAAGTTACAGGATATTTAAATTCACTATCTCAATTACTGTAACCTGTCGCCATGCAGGTGTGACTCTACCTGTACTAAAGTTCATAAATACATTGTAAAACTGACTAATTAAAGTGTCGATCGTGAGACATTGTTCAGGAATAATTCATACAAGTACAGATTCAACTACTAGATACAGTTACAGTACACTCTGTCAGTCTGTCCGATACACCAAGATTTTAGGCTCGCATTGTTGTAGACAAACTCCCAGAGAGGTGTGGTGACCCCTGGGCTGACCTATACACTGACCTGCTCCTAAGTGATGTACAGTAATGCCCCGGACACTTGGTACTAACCTTCACCGTTATAACTACTTGTATTAAGGAGTAATTTTGTCTTTTCTATTGTCTATGTAAACCAATTATACACAGGGCGTACATACATACATACATACATACATACATACATACATACATACATATATACATACATACAATGCTAACAAAAATCACATGAAATCCCGAATGAATAGGAAAGAAAAATAAAGAAAAAGATTCAGGATCTCTTTAGCCAGTAGTATGAGGAGAGCGCCAGCAAGAGCTATGAACAGCGCCTGGCGTTTCCCTTCAACCAGAAATAAAGTGGTAATGGTGGTTATGAGAGTGAAGAGATGGCCCCGTGTTCTGCTCTCTCTCTCTCTCTCTCTCTCTCTCTCTCTCTCTCTCTCACACGTCTGTAAAATCACGAGGTACAATGAAACCCCGATTTAACGGACTCTATGAGAGGTTAGTCCGCTATATGGAGGTTTCACTGTAGTTCTTTCCACTCTTTAATTGTCTTGAAGTTCTCTCCACTTATCCCCATACCGACGGTTTTCTAATTTTATAACCAGTATTACCCAGGAGGTTTCTACAGGTCCCAGGTCAGAGATAACAGGTCCCAGGTCAGAGATAACAGGTCCCACGTCAGAGATATCAGGTCCCAGTGGCCGTTCCTCCCACCCCTTAAGACCCAGGTCGTTCATATCAGGGACTCTTAAGGGAGTTTACTCGCATATGGTCAATCCTCACTCCAGGCCAGGTCAAGGGAGAGCTTAGTGTGATATTGGTGGTGGGTCTCTGGGGGTGAAGTGGGTGTTTGTAAGGGGGTGGTGGGGAGCTTCTGGGTCTGTAAGGGGTGTTTCTTAAGGGGTGGTGGTGGTAGCAATGGAGAATTGACGTTTTTATGGGGGAAATATCACCACAAACCATCACAACACCATACACCACCACAAAGCCACCACCACCACACACCACCACACCACCATACCACACCACACCACCACACCACCACCACCACCATACCACACCACACCACCACCACCACACCACCACACACCACTACCACCACACACACACCACCACCACCACACCACACCACCACTAGGACACCCACAATATCCAGTGATACATGGATCGATAATATGAACTTAAAGAAGTGTTGCCAAAGGTCCCGAATCTGGGTCCTGTGGTGGTGATGGTGATGATGGGTGATGGTGTGTGGTGGTGGTAGTGGTGGTGTGTGGTGGTGGTGACGGTGGTGATGATGGGTAGTGGTGGTGGTGATGGTGGGTGGTGGTGGTGATGGTGATGTGTGGTGGTGTGTGGTGGTGGTGATGATGGGTGGTGGTAGTGGTGGTGATTTTGTATTGTACGTGGTGTAGGTGTGTGATGGTGATGTGTGGTGGTGATGTGTAGTAATAGTGGTGATGGTGTGAGGTCCTGGTGTATGGTGAGGATGGTATAAGGTGGTGATGATGGACACACACACCAATCAGCGTCTTTCTTTCCCCACCAATCACCACCAAACACGTCATAGCCACCCCTTGTGCATTAACCAATCCCTAGGGAGGCCACAACCAATCACTGGCCTCCCCTCCTGCTCACCTGTTATGACCTACCTGGCGTACCATTACTCTGACGAAGGAAATTAAACTCCTGTAAGAAATGGATCGTTTAGGGTTGTAACAAGGGAGGCGTCTTGATAATTGTGGGACGTGATTGGTCAATATTGTTAGTCTTTCATCTCGCTGATTGGACGAGTCAAAATAGCGTTGGGTGGTCATGGTGTGGGTGGGTGAACAATGGGGGGGGGGGGGGTGAACAAGGGGGGGTGTGACAGCATTTGTCTTGTACTGTCAAATGGAGCAAGAGAGAGAGAGAGAGAGAGAGAGAGAGAGAGAGAGAGAGAGAGAGCGCAGGTGTACCTAATTAGACACAACATTGTCTTCTATGTGTAAGGAACCACCGGGGAGACTAAATCGATAGTGTAGGACAAAATTGTTGTGTGTTGGAAAGTTTTTAGAGGAACATTACGGTGTTTTTGTTCCTCTTCTCTGTGTGAGATATGTTTGTGGTGCAAAAGAAAACGAGGGGAAAAAACACTCAGGGGAAAAATATGATAGAATGACTCCTATAAATACACACACACACACACACACACACACACACACTGACAGGTACCCGGTGACTCTGACATGACCAGTGAAGAATCAGATGGGCCCCTATCAGTTCAGTTTACTTGGGGGCTGCTAGAATTGGGGCCTATTTGACTTGTTAATCCCACGAAACACAAATAATTGTCTTATGATCAGCCCCTAACCTAACCTAACCGAACCTCAACCTTACCTAAACCAAAACAAACCCAATAAAAAAAACTAACTAAACCTTAACTAGACCTCAGTTTTAGCTAGAAGATACGGGTCCCGGTCTGGCTTCGACTCCCGGGTTTAAGAGAATTTAGTTCCGGGTTTGGAGCGGTTTGGCGACCCTCCAGGCTGGTGAGGGTATGGGGGGTGGAGGGAAGGAGGGGGCGGAAGGGGGCGGAGGGGGCGGAGGGGGCGGAGGGGGCGGAGGGGGGGAGAGATCAATTCTGGCAGGGAAACAAATGACTAGTTTACTGCCAGGCCTGGAACTACACCCTATAACTGGGCCAACACCTCCAGGTCTACACCCTACCGAAACCTTATGTACACCCTAGCTAAGCTTACACCCTCAGGTCTACACTCTAGCTAGGCCTAAACTCTAGTGAAACCTATCGTACACCCTCAGGTCTACACTCTAGCTAGGCCTACATCTTAGCTAGGCCTACCACCACTCTCGAGTCCTCATACAAACTTGACGTAATATTTCCGGCCACCCAGCGACCGTGGCGGGTCATGTGGGCCCCAGTCAGGCTAGGCTAGACTGAGGGCCTACTGAGTACTATAGACCGATCCACCCTCAGGCTAGGCTAGACTGAGGACCTACCAGTGAGCTACCCCGGAAAAGTTTAAATCCAGAGAATCATAATTTTAAAAGTTTCAACGAGGAACTTTTTGAGGAGAGAGAGAGAGAGAGAGAGAGAGAGAGAGAGAGAGAGAGAGAGAGAGAGAGAGAGAGAGAGAGAGAGAGAGAGAGAGAGTCTACTCGGCCAAAGGTTCGCCAGTCACCCAATCAATGGTAGGAGGAGATATCGTAGAGTCGTAAGAAGACGATAAACTTACGATAACTTGAGCAAGCTTTATGAACGAACACACACACACACACACACACACACACACACACACACACACACACCACTACGTCTCAATGCCTCGTGATATAACATTTGTCTCCTTAACTAGAGATAATGAGACAATTACGAGAGAGATACTGAGAGATACTGAGAGACAGAGATGATGTTATTATGTTGAGAATTAGACTTAGTGAATAAGGATCATAAAGGTGGCTATCGATAAGTGAGACTTGTTTATATTATAACAGATCGCTGTACAGAGAGACGGGCGAACGTTCGTCTGATTGGCGTAGTTTCTGTTTTTATAAATCGTATTATTAGAGAGGGGGAGGGAGAGAGGGGAGGGGAGAGGGGGGAGAGGAGAGGGGGGGAGGGGAGGAACCAGGCGCTGATGACTGCCTGTGCTGGTGATGATGAAGCACCTAGGGAGGGGGAGGGAGGAGAGGGGAGGGGAGAGGGGGGAGGGGGGATCCATTACCGTGAAATTATGTGTCCAATGTATTCATCCACCTCGTTTGTTAAGCCCTCAAAGGGTGGGGGGGGGGGTAGGGGAAGGGAGGAGGGGAATAGGTAGGGGGAGTCAGGAGGTGAGGAGAGGAGGGGGAGGGTGGCCGGAGATTTTGATGAGGTTTGTAACTAATTGTACACACACACAGGAGCCGAGGAGGGGGGGGGGGGGGCAGAATTAACGAATCAAAAATCATCATCGGTCATCAACATAATTTTTTTTTCGCAATCATTATAAATTTTATTCACCGTCATCATCATTAATTCAGCTTCCCTCTCTCTCTCTCTCTCTCTCTCTCTCTCTCTCTCTCTCTCTCTCTCTCGATATAACGTTATTTTCATATAGTTCGTTAAATAGAGGTTTCACTATATAATAAAGGCAGGCTCGTTCGTATTCGTCACACAAACCAGGGAGAAGACTCTGACCAGTTGGTGAGGCTAACTACCACTACGCCATGGGGTGGTGGTTAGGAGTAATGGTTTATAAATGTCCAGCGGAAAATAGGAGGCGTATCACCTATCTAGATATGTATGCTCTGAGTGGCCAGTACGTCAAGATCTGTGAGTGGCCAGTACGTCAAGATCTGTGAGTGGCCAGTACGTCAAGATCTGTGAGTGGCCAGTACGTCAAGATCTGTGAGTGGCCAGTAAGCTAAGCTCTCTGAGTGGCCAGTACGTCAAGATCTGTGAGTGGCCAGTACGTCAAGATCTGTGAGTGGCCAGTACGTCAAGATCTGTGAGTGGCCAGTACGTCAAGATCTGTGAGTGGCCAGTACATCAAGATCTGTGAGTGGCCAGTACGTCAAGATCTGTGAGTGGCCAGTAAGTCAAGATCTGTGAGTGGCCAGTACATCAAGATCTGTGAGTGGCCAGTACATCAAGATCTGTGAGTGGCCAGTACATCAAGATCTATGAGTGGCCAGTACGTCAAGATCTGTGAGTGGCCAGTACGTCAAGATCTGTGAGTGGCCAGTAAGTCAAGCTCTCAGAGACGCCGTGAGTGGTGATTGTAAGGAACATCTCTACTTAACGCAGACCGCCTGTGTCCCCAGACCGGCGTAGACACACGAGGAAATAAATAAGGATAAAGAATGAAAGAAGAATAAGAAGGAATCATAATAATGTGAAGAAGAAGAACAAAATAAAGAAGATAAAAATAAACACAACTTCACCACTGGTACATGTGTGTGTGTGTGTGTGTGTGTGTTTTATCTAGGATGTGTAGGTCAGAGGTGGTGGTAACTGTGTTGCTAGGGAGTGGCTGATTGGAGAGAGAGAGAGAGAGAGAGAGAGAGGTTGAAGGGGAGGGAGGGGGGAGGGAGGGGAGGATTGAAGGGAAGGGAGGGAGGGAGGGACTATTGATCACCTGTCATAATACACTTAAAGGTGAACCTCAAAAAATAAACCCCCTCACCTTCACTCCTCCGTGACGGTAATTAGTGGATGAGGTAGTTAACGACGCCAGGTAAGAGTATAGCCTTAGTGACGTCATTTCTCTGCCTTGATTATTTGACGCATATGCCCGTCTGTCTGTCTGTCTGTCTGTCTGTCCGTCTGTGTCTGTCTGTGTCTGTCTGTGTCTGTCTGTGTCTGTCTGTGTCTGTCCGTCTGTCTGTCTGTGTCTGTCTGTGTCTGTCCGTCTGTGTCTGTCTGTCTGTCTGTCTGTCTGTCTGTCTCACCAACACATCAGCTTAAGTTAAACAAAAACTCAACTAAAAAACGGCAACAAATTCACCAGGTAATATTTCCCTCCTCTCACCTGTCCTGTTGGTGACCTTTGACCCTTGTAAAATAATCAAAGGTGAGGAAAAAAGGTCAACCACTATCTACACTGTGGTAACGAGGCACCAGCGTATCAGGTCATGAGCAGAGGAAACTAAAGGAGGTATTTAAAGCGAAGTTGATTGTATTACTAGTGAGTGATTCTTGACCTGACGACGACTAACAGGAGATAGTTATATGAGACTTAACCTAACCTAACCTAACTTACCCTTAACCTAACCTACCAGTAACCTAATGTAAATCTCACTCTTATGTGGACCAATAAGAAGAAATATTTACACCAGGTTTCATTTTCATTGGTCAAATTCTTCCCAAATTCAACTTACAATATACGTGTTTCCTGCTCTATGACCTTTGACCCCTATAAGATAATTAAACACAGCTAGAATAAAAAAGGAATAAGTGTTTGAGTGCATTGGAGCCTTGGTTAAGTTAAGTTAGGTTACGTTAAGTTAGGTTAAGTTAAGTTAAGTTAAGTTAAGTTAGGTTAGGCTAGGTTAGGTTAGGTTAGGTTAGGTTAGGTTAGGTTAGGTTAGGTTAGGTTAGGTTTAGCCATGACAATAAAGACGATTAATTATCATTGTTATTTGTTTAAGAGAAAGAATTAGGTAATTTCTTCCACCGTGAGAGGAATAAAGTCAAGGAGAGGGCGAGAGAGAGAGAGAGAGAGAGAGAGAGAGAGAGAGAGAGAGAGAGAGGGGAGACATAAAAGAGGGTTATGGGTAAGGATAACAAGGAACCACACCCCCCACCCCTCCCCCCTACCCCTACCCCCACCCCCTCCCCCCTCCTCCTCATCCCCTATCTTTATGACAACTTTATTCCTTCCTCGTATACTTCCTCCTCCTTTCGTTGAGTATTTTCCCTTCCTCTCGTTTACTGTCTTTCTCCCTGTTCCCTCCTTCCTTCGTTTATTGCCCTCCCTTAATTTAACAACTTCTTCCCTCTCTCCCACTCACCCTCCATTATCTGTCCCTCTTACCAATTCTCTCTCTCTCTCTCTCTTCTTTCCTATCTCCCTTTTCATCCCTCCTTGTGCCCTCCTTCCCTTCCTCCCTTCCTCCCGGCACAGTGCCAGTTCTCCTTTACGTCTTCTGTGGTGCCAACCTCGGTGCCAAATCACATCGTGTCACCCTATAGTATAATCAGTGTCCCCTAGCTCACCATAACCTAACCTAACCAAACCAAACCTAACCTGGGTCTAACTTAACCTAACCTAACCCTCTATGATAATAAATACTTGAAGAGGAGGAGGAGGAGGGGAAGAAGAAGAAGAAGAAGAAGAAGAAGAAGAAGAAGAAGAAGAAGAAGAAGAATTATGATGATGATGATGATGAAGGAGGAACTATTACGAGCGTTCCTCATAAAGTTGCTCCATAATCACACTGACTGGTCAAAACAGTGCTAAGCCACAAGGACCTCCAAGAGTCAACCATCTCACACAAAATGAATAGAATTATAGCCCATATTGACGGTCACTCTTGAAGCAGTTTACAATGTACAGTTGCGGACAAATGTGTAGCTTAGATCACTTAAAGAATAGCCACCCCAGCCTTAGGTTAGGTTAAGTTAGTGTTAGGTTAGGTTAGTGTTGGCCTAGGTTTGGTGAGGTTTGGTTTAAGTTTAAGTTAGGTTAGTGTTGGGTTAGGTTAGTGTTGGGTTAGGTTAGTGTTGGGTTAGGTTAGTGTTGGGTTAGGTTAGTTTTATTTTGGTCTATATCAATAAAAGTTCCTAAATTAAATATTCACCGTAAGTTAAAGTATGTTAGTTTGTATTTAACTTGGTGACTGACTGTACTAAGTTAATGTTTAAAATGGGGAAGAAAAAATTACACTGAGACTCTACCTTAACAAGACACTGAGGGAGGTCATTTTAATGTAAGAATCTGTAAAAGTGGAAAATAAATGGAGATATATTTGTTTTTATTATTTCACTGTGTCAAGACGACACCTGTAATTACTGAAACTGTATTATTCCATCACTATAAACAGAGAGAGAGAGAGAGAGAGAGAGAGAGAGAGAGAGAGAGAGAGAGAGAGAGAGAGAGAGAGAGAGAGAGAGAGAGAGAGAGAGAGAACCACTGCCAAATCAGGTTGCCCTAAGGGATTCATCCTGACATAAAATTCCCCCAAACACAAAATTTCCCCCACGAGAGCCACTTTCCTCCCGCCACCCGTCTCTCCCATGTTTGCTGAGGCGGCGGCGACCTTAGTTATTACCTCAGGCAGGGTGGAGGGCGACCCCAGTTATTGGCAGGGTGGAGGGTGACCCCAGTTATTGGCAGGATGGAGGGTGACCCCAGTTATTGGCAGGGTGGGGGGTGACCCGAGTTATTGGCAGGGTGGAGGGTGACCACAAATTACAGCAAAATCTCTGTAATTCTGCTTCCTAGCTTGTTGTCAAGTAAACGTAATTAGTTAATACAGTGTCTTAATGTAATTCTATATCTTAACTTCTATTAACTGGTAACTTAGTGAACAAATTCTGATAAACCGACGAACAAAACGAGAATTTAATCCCCAGTACCAGATGTTGAGACAGTCAGCAGAAGCACCGTGAAGGCTCTCCCCTCACGTCCCCAAAAGACAGAGCTCTGAGAACTTCGATTACTCGGTGTCTACGGCGGCGAGCAAGGCAGGGTAGAGCTTTAGCGGTCGCTCGATACTGGGTTGTGACGCTCCCACACCTCGAGAGAGCGACGGTGTATGACAACCAACTGCTTCCCGGGTGTGTGTGTGTGTCTGTGTGTGTGTGTATAATCACCTTAATAACAACAACAACTTACCGTGG
Source organism: Homarus gammarus (assembly GCA_958450375.1). Lineage (NCBI taxonomy): Eukaryota > Metazoa > Arthropoda > Malacostraca > Decapoda > Nephropidae > Homarus > Homarus gammarus. Next base: position 1,869,418 of record CAUDMG010003716.1, read on the forward strand.
ATCTAAGCCGCACGTGAAAAGTTTAATGACTTGGTGGGAGAGAGAGGAACAATTTTTTTGGCTGGTGTGATGGGAACTTATTTTTCATTAATCCCTTTATGGTAGGAACTATATAGAGTCATGTGAGGATTAGTCATATATAACAACAACATGCACACATAACGTCCTAGCCACCCCCAACCCCCCGTCTACCCCCCACCCCCCTTCACTATACTGTAAGTCTGGTCAGTACTTAGTGCGAGAGAGGACTGGACCAACACAAAGCAGACGAAGAAAAGTTGATACGTATAATATAACAACAAATACCTCTTTAGTTCCCCCCATCTATTTTATTTCTCCCCTTCCCATCTCCATTTCCTTCCCCTCCCTCTCCCTTTCTTAATACTTTAGATCAAGTCGGTATTACGGCGTGAGAGGACTAAACAAACACGAGGCAGATTCGGAAATATTGTCCCTGAAAAGAAGCGCCTCGCGAGAATCATGTCTGAGATTCGTGCTTGATTATGGTAAATACTTCGCCTCGGTGCTTCCATTATAACGCCTGTCTCAAGATGTCCCTGTCTGGTACGTCGGGGTGATGGTGTCTGTGTGGGGGATGACACCTCTGGGGTGGTTATAGTGGGGGATGAAGCCTCTGGGGTGGTTATAGTGGGTGATGGAGCCTCTGGGGTGGTTATAGTGGGTGATGGAGCCTCTGGGGTGGTTATAGTGAGATGGAGCCTCTGGGGTGGTTATAGTGGGTGATGGAGCCTCTGGGGTGGTTATAGTGGGTGATGAAGCCTTTGGGGTGGTTATAGTGGGTGATGAAGCCTCTGGGGTGGTTATAGTGAGGGATGGAGCCTTTGGAGTGGTTATAGTGGGTGATGGAGCCTCTGGGGTGGTTATTGATGGAGAGACACAGTAAGGGGGAGTGGCTGAGACACTCGGGGGTGGAGGACCTCATACGCCCGCCAGTACTGACCAGCCACTGGGTACGGCTGGCAGACGTCTCAACACCGCCAGCCATCCCAGACTGTTGTGCTAAAGGCCATCTCGTACCGACCGCTGCGCTACACACTCGCGCTACGTGTCTATGAATTGATGCAATGGTTTCCAAGTTAGGTAACTCACTCCGGCGTGTGGCGTACGTATCTTCGCTGTCGGTGTGAGACGGTTCAATTTATTATTAAAACTGGGCTGTACACCTCACCCTCCACCTCCGGGTCGGATGCATATCAACAGTTTTGAAGAACTGAAATATGGTAGGGAGGTGCGGGTAGTTCACTATCTGTCGTCGCTCAACCCGGAATAAGGCGGGTAACTCAACTAGTGTTTATATACGAGTGATGGTAACAGCCTTGTGTCATCATCAGAGCAGGTGTCATGTCCTTTACCTCTACAGACGAATGCCCTTTAGCATATTTAATTTAATCACATTTATGTTAAACATCATTATGACAAGTCTCTTTGGGGCCGGCAGTCAGCTTGGCAGACACACTGAACTGAGATCTTCTGCTTGAGGGAGTTTATTCATACACGTCTCATTATATCCGCTGCCAGGCGTGCGACCATCCTCAGTACTGCAGCTGTAACCAATACTCCATCACTGTTGTAGCTATACGTATATCTGACTATTGGTTTATATCTTTATCTCTGTAACTATCATTCTAAGCTAATGAACCATGTCTCCCCTCCCCCCAGGAGCCTTCCTGTTCCCCTACTTGATCATGCTGGCGGTGGAGGGCATCCCCGTGTTCTACCTGGAGTTAGCAGTGGGACAGCGACTCAGAAAAGGTGCCATTGGTGTATGGAATCAGGTATGTGTTCATTGACATTCTAAAGTGGTACTCACACACACTTAACACGCCCTCAGCATTATGTGAACATGCTTAATGTTAGTTTGACCGGATCACCTGAAGATCAGCCCCACCCAGCTTATTTCACCTGTAACTAATCTAACGACCACAACTATTATCACCACAATGACGACCACAATCATAATAACCATCATCACTACCAAACTGACAACCAATACGACCATTGCCAACACCACAATCACCAGACTAACTCCCATCACCATCACACTGACTACCTCCCAATCTTACAGGTGTCGCCGTACTGTGGAGGAATCGGGGTGGCCTCAGCCTTCGTATCCTTCAACGTGGCTCTCTACTATAACACGATCATCGCCTGGTGTCTCTACTACCTCGCCGGGGTACGTACCACACCACACACACAAGCATTAACTACAACAACTTTCACTCCTAGATCTATTCATAGTTCCATCAGTCAACTTTCTACCAGGGAGTGAGCAGAAAGGGTCAGCCAACTCTATCCTAACTCTCTACAACTCCCAGGGGACAATGCCTCCCTCTATCACATCTCCCCTCCCCCCCCCGCCCCAGAAATCACTCGTGGAGGGGGTTGTGAAGGGTGGATGGGGTGTGAAGGTGGGGTGTGGAAGGGGTATGGAAGGGGGGGTGGAAGAGGTGTGGATCGCTGGTAGGAAGTGTCAATTAACCTCGTGTTTTTCTTTCCTTTCATAATAAGTATTGAGAGCAATTGAACGGTGCTTAATAACCCTGGTAGTTGAAGCACCTAAGACTAAGACCTAGTGAACGGTGCTTAATAACCCTGGTAGATGAAGCACCTAAAACTAAGACCTAGTGAACGGTGCTTAATAACCCTGGTAGTTGAAGCACCTGAAACTAAGGGATTCGAGGGAAGGATTCGGGGGTGAGGGAGGAGAGGAGGGGGAGGGGGGTGGGGTTATAGTGTTCTATCCCTTTCCATAACCTAACCTAACCTAGCCTAGCCTAACCTAACCTAACCTAACCCTCACTGTGATGTAATATATTTTTGAGGATGAGATAAAATGCGTTGCCTCGTCATTCACCCTCCCTTGTTATTCATGATAATTACACAGCCATTTACCTTCATTAATGAGGATTTTTACACAGTTATTCATCTTGCTCCTGTAGGATACCATAAGACTAATGAAGGATCTCTCTCTCTCCCTTACAGAGCTTCAGGAGTCCGTTGCCCTGGTCAGAATGTCCCAAGGAATACTACGCTAACGGATCCTACAGGATCGTGAGAGAGTGTGCGGTGAGTCCTATGGTGGTCACGTCACTGGCAGGGAAGGATGCCAAGGACTCTGAAGTAGATAATTATAGGGATTTTGGGGGAGGAATTTTAGGGAGACATTCTGAATTTTAGGGAGGTTTTAGGGGAATTTGAGTAACTTAAGAATTTTTTAGGGATTCTTATATACCTCCCTACCACACCAATAAAATCTTTAATATAACTATAAAAAATCCCCAAATACTCCCCTAATTCATATTTTTTCCCACCCATATTAAAAAAAATTCCCCACCCACACTAAATTTTTCCCCACCAACATTAAAAAATTCCCCCACCCACGTTACTAATGGCGTCTCACCCCTACAGAAAAGCAGTCCCACCGAGTACTTCTGGTATAGAGAGACATTAGAGATCTCACAGGACATTAGCCACCCCGAGAGATTCAACTGGAAGATCGCAGTGTGTCTCCTTGTGGCGTGGTTTCTGACTTACCTCTGCATGGCCAAGGGCATTGCATCTTCCGGAAAGGTAATATTGGAAAGGATGGTTAGGTGTGGGGTGATGGATGGATGACAGGATGTGGGTGGATGATCAGGTATGGAATTGATGTAAGGATATTGGTGACGGATGATAGGATAATTAATAGCACTTTACTCTGCCCCCAACTAGTACAAGATAGTTACTAGCACTTCACTCTGGTACAATATAAACATGCAATCCTTCATAAATTCTTCAGTATATTTTCTCTCGCCTGACTTTGATGTTTAATTAACTTAGACAAGACTGTTGATCGATAAGCGTCAGTGAGGTGTGTTGTCGCGTCAAAGTTGTCACGGCAGGTAATTAGGACCGAGAGTCAACACGAATCTTGTCTCATACCTTTACCTGTGTGATGTCATGGTACCTACACTACACCCCTTTACCTGTGTGATGTCATGGTACCTACACTACACCCCTTTACCTGTGTGATGTCATACAAATTCTTATGACACTAGGCTTGTTGTGACACCTTATGACACCCAACGTCCTATGTAGTACCTTAACTTGCATGACACTTGACACATCCTTATGACATCAGACACTTAATATTGTGTCATTTAGTTGTCCTCATGCACCAAGTCGGTTGTGTTATTAACTAAAACTATTGTGACGGAAGATAATTACTGCCTTAATGATTCACGTGACGCCAGGTGTGTGAGTGGTGTTTACTGTGCTATAGATCTCACAGATAAGTCCCTCCAATCATATCACTGGTTGACTACCAAGGACACCATGATTGGCTAGGAGCACTGCAGGTGAGTTCAAATAGGAAGCCTTCAAATACAACGTCCTCAGCCAATCACCGTACGTTTAGAAGTCACCCAGGGATGTGATTGGCGGCCTTAGATACTCGTGGTTTGTCTACGATAACTATAGTAACTTTTTTTTGTAAATTCCTGTATGATTTTTAATTTGATTCACTTTAAATCCACCAGTTTTACCATATCGTGTATATAATAGTTCGTGTTAATATAAAGATGTTGGTGACGTGAGATTAAAGTTTATGAATTTGTAAACTATATTTCATACAAAAATTTCTACTTAATGTAAAGTTTTCCTCAGTCTGTGTTGGGTTACCAGAGACCCCATGAGCTTGGCGGCTTCTGCACGGTCTCCTTTGTCAAGCATTTTCCTCCTCTTTACCCAACCTCAAGTGTCCTCTTCTTTTACTTAATATTTTACCTCCAAAATGTCTTACACTCTTGTTATATTTTCCTTCTGAATCAAGAGTTGTCCTTATGAAATTTTTCTTCCTTTCTCGCTACTACAGTTACGTGAAGACACTGACGAAATATTTCCTAATGATTTCTCTAACTCTCCTGACATTATAACCCAACCATACCCACGTCTTAGGGTAGGTAACCACAGCCCACTACCACCCAAAAGATTGTATTACTCTCCTCATTAACTCTTCCTGTCTCCTAGTTGTTAATTCATTAGTTTATTCAAATTTTTGTCTTCCCTCTGTTCGCCCCCCACGTGATATTAGATAATGTTATGGCACTATATGACGGTGTGTGGTGGTAGTAGTGGTGATGGTGGCGTGTGGTAATAGTGGTGGTGATGTGTGGTGGTGGTGGTGATGGTGGCGTGTGGTAATAGTGGTGGTGATGTGTGGTAGTGGTGGTGATGTTGGTGATGGTGGCGTGTGGTGATGGTGGTGGTAACGGTAGTAGTGGTGATGGTGGTGATAGGGTGGTGGTGATGGGTGATGGTGGTGTTGGTAGTAACGGTAGTAGTGGTGATGGTGGTGTTGGTAGTAACGGTAGTAGTGGTGATGGTGGTGATAGGGTGGTGGTGATGGTGGTGGTAACGGTAGTAGTGGTGATGGTGGTGACAGGGTGGTGGTGACGCAGCCAAGGTTATAAAGGGTGTGAAGTCCTTCTCTGTCATCTGCCTGAGAGAGGTGGGGGGAGGGGGGGGCGTTGAGAGAGGTGGGGGGGGGGCGTTGAAAGGGAGAGGGTAGAGTGGGGGAGAAACTGAGGAGAAAAGAAGGTCAGAAGAGAGGGGCGAGGAGGAGGAATGGGGGAGAGAGAGAGAGAGAGAGAGAGAGAGAGAGAGAGAGATTCTCCATGTCAACCCTAACAATGAGACTATCTACTTCATTTATTGTCATTTTTCCTTATTTATTCTTTTATCTCCCTTTCCTCTTCCCTATTCAGTCCTTCCCTTGAGTATGATTTTCTCCTCCCCACAATCCTACAAATTATTTCCCTGTAACCTGATATTTTCCCTATTTACCCACAACTTTATTCCCCTAACTTCCAAATTTCTCCTTGTAGCGTCTGCATTTTCTCCCTAAATCCAATTTTTTTCCCTAAACCCAAACATTTTCTCCTTAAACCGAAACATTTTCTCCCTACACCACACTAATCTCCCCCGTTAACCCGTGTTACTCCCCCACAGGTGGTGTACGTGACGGCGCCTTTCCCCTACCTAGTGCTCGTCATCTTCTTCGTTAGAGGAATTACCCTGCCAGGGATGGAGGATGGACTCAAGCACCTCTTTACACCTGATGTAAGTATATGAGTGTATATCTAGTTCACACACACACACACACACACGCACACGGTAGATGGGAGTCGGCACTAAAGGAAAGGTCGAGCATAACTTATTTACAGTGACCTTTTCCTCAGCTCCCCCTCGGGTATACGCGCCGTGAATATCAGCGGTGGATGGCGGGGGTGTTGGAGGCGTCAATGGTATATCTGGCCGCTTGGACTGGGGTTTAAAGAGCTACCTGGTGGCTTCTTACGAATAGGAGCATATGTTGAGAGCTGCCTGAAGGTGTGTAGGTGTGTTGAGAGCTGCCTGAAGGTGTGTAGGTGTGTTGAGAGCTGCCTGAAGGTGTGTGGGTATGTTGAGAGCTGCCTGAAGGTGTGTAGGTGTGTTGAGAGCTGCCTGAAGGTGTGTAGGTGTGTTGAGAGCTGCCTGAAGGTGTGTAGGTGTGTTGAGAGCTGCCTGAAGGTGTGTAGATGTGTTGAGAGCTGCCTGAAGGTGTGTGGGTGTGTTGAGAGCTGCCTGAAGGTGTGTAGGTGTGTTGAGAGCTGCCTGAAGGTGTGTAGGTGTGTTGAGAGCTGCCTGAAGGTGTGTGGGTGTGTTGAGAGCTGCCTGAAGGTGTGTAGGTGTGTTGAGAGCTGCCTGAAGGTGTGTAGGTGTGTTGAGAGCTGCCTGAAGGTGTGTGGGTGTGTTGAGAGCTGCCTGAAGGTGTGTAGGTGTGTTGAGAGCTGCCTGAAGGTGTGTAGGTGTGTTGAGAGCTGCCTGAAGGTGTGTAGGTGTGTTGAGAGCTGCCTGAAGGTGTGTAGGTGTGTTGAGAGCTGCCTGAAGGTGTGTAGGTGTGTTGAGAGCTGCCTGAAGGTGTGTGGGTGTGTTGAGAGCTGCCTGAAGGTGTGTAGGTGTGTTGAGAGCTACCTGAAGGTGTGTGGGTGTGTTGAGAGCTGCCTGAAGGTGTGTAGATGTGTTGAGAGCTGCCTGAAGGCGTGTGGGTGTGTTGAGAGCTGCCTGAAGGTGTGTAGGTGTGTTGAGAGCTGCCTGAAGGTGTGTAGGTGTGTTAAGAGCTGCCTGAAGGTGTGTGGGTGTGTTGAGAGCTGCCTGAAGGTGTGTAGGTGTGTTGAGAGCTGCCTGAAGGTGTGTGGGTGTGTTGAGAGCTGCCTGAAGGTGTGTAGGTGTGTTGAGAGCTGCCTGAAGGTGTATTGGTTAGATTACTGTTCAATGAGGTTAGGGCAAATCAGGTTCCACTAGGTTTGGTTAGGTTATGTTTTAATACACGGTCTAAATATCACCAAAAACAACGTAAAATAACAAGTGGCAGCCAGACAGGAGGAAGGCGGCGGGAGTGTTACGTAATTAGTATTCTGGCAGCGTCTCACACCAGGCTATAGAAAGTTTCAATCTCTTTTTGAGTGAGGTGGAGGCGGCGGCTGACTGCTGGGTCATTATGAGATGTTATGAGGGAAGGGAGGGAGGGAAAGGAGGGAGGGAAGGAAAGGAGGGAGGGATTGGGGGAGTCTTGTGAGGGAGAGAATGGAGGAGGAGGGTTTGGGTATATGTCGTGAAGGGGGAGGGAGGGAGAGGGAGTGGTTGTGAGGAAGAAAGTTGTTTATCTAAGCAGTCATGGGTCACTATGGGCAGCACCTAAATAATAATGGGTCACTATGGGCAGCATCTAAACTATCATGGGTCACTATGGGCAGCACCTAAACTATTATGGGCCCCAGTGGGCAGCACCTAAACAATCATGGGTCACTATGGGTAGCACCTAAACTATTATGGGCCCCAGTGGGCAGCACCTAAACAATCATGGGTCACTATGGGTAGCACCTAAACTATCATGGGTCACTGTGAACGGCACCTAAACTATCAAGGGGCACTATGGGCAGCACCTAAACTATCATGGGTCACTGTGAGCGGCACCTAAACTATCATGGGTCACTATGGGCAGCACCTAAACTATCATGGGTCACTATGGGCAGCACCTAAGCAATCATGGGTCACTATGGGCAACACCTAAACTATCATGGGTCACTGTAAGGGGCACCTAAACTATCAAGGGTCACTGTGAGCGGCACCTAAAGTATCATGGGTCACTATGGGCAGCACCTAAACTATCATGGGTCACTGTGAGCGGCACCTAAAGTATCATGGGTCACTATGGGCAGCACCTAAACTATCAAGGGTCACTGTGAGCGGCACCTAAACTATCATGGGTCACTATGGGCAGCACCTAAACTATCATGGGTCACTGTGAGCGGCACCTAAAGTATCATGGGTCACTATGGGCAACACCTAAAGTATCATGGGTCACTATGGGCAGCCCTGAACCCTTGTATAATTAAAAAAAAATTAATGAGGGGAGCCTAAGTGAGCCGCTCCTATGGTCTTCATTACACAGCCCTGACGACTTAAGGGGATCCCTCAGTGGTAGAGACTCTGTGACCTGGATAAGGGGGATAAGTGGTGACCCTGACCCCTTAAGGGAGTAGTAATGCTTGTTAAGAGGAGGAGGAAGGTAAGGAGGGGAAGGTGAAAGGGAAGGAGGAGGAGGAGGGGAAGGTGAGGAGGAGGAAGAGGAAGAGGAAGAAGAAGAAGAGGAGGAGGAGGATGTGAATAAACCAAAACATGATCAAGACCTGGAACTAAACTTTCTCCCCAAACAAAAACCAAAAGAGGGTCAATAATTCAACGATATAAGAATCGATAGTGCAAAATGGAACAAAGAAAATAGAGAGAGAGAGAGAGAGAGAGAGAGAGAGAGAGAGAGAGAGAGAATATGGATTTGTGGTCGCGGGTAGACGATGAATTAAAGTCGGAGTGTTATTCAGGGCTTCCAGTGTCGGGCGGTACACAATATCGCCTCGTCTACGCATCTTCCTTCCCGCCTCGACTTTCAAACAGTTTCTCACGTCACCAACAACATAAAATAATTTCTTTATGATTTTATTTAGTTTTATTAATATTTACATACATATGGTGGAGTGTTGTAAGATATTGGTAATACCTTTAGTTAATTTACAAACAATCAAGGTGAGGGTGACACTATTGAAGACGAGGGGGATATTTAGTCAGTTGACAGTAACCACAGTCATTATGGCAGATGGTATTGGTTGTTGATTTAAGTTACGCTCGTTTACACACAATGGAGGTCTGTTCCTTGTTTTGTGAGAGAGAGAGAGAGAGAGAGAGAGAGAGAGAGAGAGAGAGAGGTATACTGTTTAGTTTTACATCTCAATTAATTTATCAACAATCAAAAGTAAAGATATAACACACACACACACACACACACACACACACACACGGCATACAAACAAGCATCAAGCCCCACACAAAACACACCTGAGGCCTCAGTCAACAGGTAAAAAAGAAAGTCCCTGAGAACATTACCGCCACAAAACAGAGTAATTAAGAAATTGCCGCGAGCAAAGTGAGTCAGCGACCAACTCCCGACCTCGCTTTCCGGACAGTTAAGTTCCCTATCTAGCCAGAATTCCCGTTTTCTTTGTCAACTTCCCCGGGGCTACCAAGTGCGGGGGCGGCTGTATCGATCAAGGAGTTAGGTGTGTGTGTGTGTGTCCATTTACTTTTATTTGAGAGAGAGAGAGAGAGAGAGAGAGAGAGGATCACCCATTCTTGACCAAGTGAGGGGATATGTGTGTGCGTGTCTGTTTGTTCACCTCATCCCTCACACACGCGGCGCCTCACTCTCTGCAGATAAACACAAAGATGGAAGGATAAAGGAAGTGAGAGGAACGTGACGATAAACACATCCAATCGGACATTATCTTATTCCTGTTTATTGATCTGTTTACATGTCTCCCTCTGTACACCTCCTCCCTCATTACTTCTCTCTGCTCACGTCAATTCACATTTATTCTACATTCGCATTCTAAGCAAATCTTCAATAAACTCAAGTTAAAACTTTTGGCTATTTTTTAAATCGCAAATTATGAATTTTAAATGAGTTGTTCGGTAGTTGAGGCAGCGGTACAAGTCATTACGTTCACCAGTCTGGTCTCTATAAACAATGATTATGATACAGTCTCACCCAACAGTTGATCAACCCTCCCAGCCAGCTGTTGCTCCACTGCCTGCTTCAGATGTTTGAGACTGTCTCAGTACCAACCAGAACATGAAACCGATATGAATGAATCTAAAGGTTCGAAGTAACAGACTCACGTTCATACATCTGAAGCAGGCAGTGGAGCACTAGCTGGCTGGGAGAGTTGATGAACTTTTGGGTGAGACTGAACAGTTACTCATACACGTTCATGGGGGTCTGTATGTGTGTGGCTGAATCCAATCCCCACACCTTTCTGGCTGACGAGTCTCTAGGCACATGCCCACGCTCACACACACGTACAATACAGTACACGGTGAGGATGTTGAACTATGTGTGTTCAATTAAGTCGGGTTTGATAGGAATATTTTTCATGCAAATATTGTGTTATGTCATATAATGTTTACACGTTTGTATGACAGCATATGAGGGTTAAATCTGTCATGGACAATGTGACCATACTCCTCTGTCACCTGAATCACGAGACGCTTCGATGTGTGAAGACGAAGCATTACTACACGAAGGGTGTATTGATACTGAAGAAAATGTTATGCAATAAAGTGTATTTTCATCCAATGGTGGCAGATAATATAACTTTGAATGTATTGATATAGACCTACTCCAATACTTTCTTTCAATCCCGTGAAGGTTTCTTACTTGTTCCCCAGTAGACTGTTGCCTTGGCCTCGGGACGGTTCCAATACGACTTCGGACAATTGTTTCACTGCTCACTGTTTCGAGTTGATCTACTTTGAATATATTATTACCCAATATTCAGAATGGGTTTACGTTGGATATATGTATAGAGTAATAAATGAAGACGTTTAGTATATTATACCACGCTAATGATAGACGGCCACTTTCCGAGGTGAACTAACGGTTTAACATGTTATTCATGAGGAACATACGAAGCAAATTTACGAACACAATGTAATGAGCCACGACCTAATCACACACAGGCAGATTAGGGAACAATCAGTCCAAAAATATTAAGAAGTAAACTTAATATTTACTAAACTAGTTCATATAACTCACCGTATGGTGGCGCTGGTGTGTCGACCCCGATGATGACGTCGTAGACTTATAACCACACCAGCTGACAGCTCTTAAGACACAACTGGACACTGATTATTAAATGAATATCACTATTTGTACCACTTAGCTTAATTAACGTGGTAATAATGGCATAAAGTATTAGTGTGCAGAGTATAACTTGGGTAAAGAGCAACCCGTATGTCAGAATTACAACCACAAGGCACAGCCACACCCACAGGACACAGACGACTGATGACACGTGGACTACTGGCCCCCACTTTCTAACGATTAATTATTTTTTGTTACTGAGTTTACTTATCCTTCCTTCTATAAATAGAAAAGAACTGATTCAAAATATTTTTATAAATATATGTGGTGTGTATTTCATGTCAAATATACCGTAGGCGGTAGATAATGGTCAACATATTAAATAAATAATGAGACGCAACCAATACATCTTCTGAAAGTTACATATCAGCTGGTCACCACATTACGATAAATTGTTTCTTCCCAGCGACCAAACGTAACATATATACCTTTAACCTAGCATATATATTATATAGGTTGTGTCACTTATTGAACACGCTGTTATATATAAATAATGTTTATAGAGGGTTAAGATCCGGTGTATAATAAGTTCTTATACCCACAGTGGGGGAAGATCCTGGACCCGACGGTGTGGCTGGAGGCGGGGACGCAGATCTTCTTCTCTCTGGGTCTCGCCTTCGGGGGTCTTATAGCCTTCTCCTCCTACAACCCGATACACAACAACTGCTTCCGCGACGCCGTGGTGTGTGGCATCATCAACTGCTGTACTGCCATCTTCGCCGCCGTCGTTGTCTTCTCCGTGCTAGGTCAGGAATAGGGAGAAGAGAATAAAAGATAGAATGTAGAAAATAACGAGAAGAAAAATAAAAGCGGGAGAGGAATGAATGAGGGAATGGAAGGGAATTTACCGTTGATTGCAAGATATGTGCTCAAAATCTGACTTGCTGATCCTGGAATTCGAGAAATAATTTTTTATAGAGAATACTGGATGACTAGGCTTACGGGATCACCTGGCTTTACCCACCCACCTCCAGGTAGCGTTGACAGATTATCCCGTGACCAGTGAATCAAAGATAACATTAGGAAAACGTTCACACAATATTATAGAACGAGTCGACTCCTACACCGAGTGGAGAACAAATGATCTGTTTTGGTTTCGCCTCTCTTACATCGTTGACTGTAAACTTAATATGGAATTGGCTAATGGATTTATACAATACTAACTTGAACTATGTACTTATTTGGTTGTAGTTACCTTGGTTCCTGCATAGATACCATCTAAATCTGGTTCTATTTCCTTGCATTGAAAGAACCTAATACTGTTTTAGTTTTTGCTTTGTAACCTTTGTAAAATTTTGTAATTGTCGTGTTCTCACTAAAAACAATGACGAAGTTTAAATAGATATTGAATTAAATGTAAAGATAGAAATAAACGCGTGAATATAAGGTACAAATTAAGAAATAAACACAGATAACACAATACTTTAATGGGAAGCAAAAACTAGGTCTTCAAATAACACAGTTTACCTTATAGCCACATGTTTTCTATGAAAAGGTTGGTAGGAAGGGTAACTCAAGCATTCCTTTACTTATCACATTTATTTGACTACTTGGCTTTTCTAGTTTCTTATACTTGTATGATAGATTAACTTATAAATAGCTCAAAGATATTAAGGATTGCTGCGATATAATTATGAAGTTGTCTATATCTTTATGGTAAACATGAATATCACATAGCTAGCCAACAGTCAAGGAAAGAATGAACAGACAGAAAGGGAGACAGATAAACAGAGAGACGCAACTATAGCCTTAACAATGTCTCCCATTCTCTCTCGTTGCAGATGTTTCTCGGGTTAAAAATCAATACTCCTCAAAATGCAGTGGGTCAAAGATTAATTTATTAAGAACCATTAAATCATCTTCCTCTTCATTTTAGACTTCAAGTGTACAGTACTTCACCCTTTTTTTTTTGTAGTGGTTCAGTAGGTCAGTCTTTTTCATACATGTGTCCCAGGGAGCTGAGCCATTATCCAAGGTTTAGAAATTCATTACTCAAGGATCCCAGTCCTCCTTAGATAATATTTCTGTAAGCTTCGAGGTAAAAAAAAAAGTGTATAAGCGATTGGGTAGACCTGAAGATTAGACAACCAAGCTTATTTTACCGGATAATTAGACACCTCAGCTTATTTCACCGGATTATTAGACACCTCAGCTTATTTCACCGGATTATTAGACACCCAGGCTTATTTCACCGGATTATTAGACACCCAGGCTTATTTCACCGGATTATTAGACACCCAGGCTTATTTCTTCATGTTATCTCAATTGCTTGTTATAGTTCAGAAAATTTCAAATAAAACATACAAATTCAAGACTCACCTACCAAACCCAATACTATGTTCAACAGGGTTCAAGGTTCACATTAAAGACTATATCCAACAGGGTTCAAGGCTCACATAACCTACGAACAGTGCATCAAGGAGAGAGACTCAATCAGGATGGAGGCGTTAAACTTGACAGATGGTTTAGCAATAGCTCCGGGAGAGATGATCAGCATCGATGGACACACGGAGATACCCATGCCTACTCTACCCAAGTGTGACCTACAAGAGACCCTCAAAAACGTCAGTATCTACTTTTGTAAATTAATTATTTTACTTATACTTGTTTGTCTATGTTAATTACTTATTTGTGCAGGACCTTCAAGGGTGTCATTATCTTACATATGATAATTATTTATCTTACTTATATATTAACGTATTTCATCGTATACTAATTTGCTTAATCACGTACTTACTTATTTTGGTACTAATTCATCTAGGAGAAGTTGTTTTATACCTTAACTTTACCTAAGTAGGAGACATTATCCCATCATATAGGAGATACGCTATCCCCCATCACCGAGGATATAACTGTCCTCCATCACCTAGGAGATACACTGTCCTCCATCACCTAGGAGATATTTGTTTAATGTCACCCTTATCTTTGCCCCTCTCAGTCTGCCTCTGGGACGGGCCTGGCTTTCATTGTGTTCACTGAGGCCATCAACCAGTTCCCCTGGGCACCCTTCTGGTCAGTGCTCTTCTTCCTCATGTTATTTACTCTTGGGATCGACTCTGAATTCGGCACCTTGGAAGGAGTCATTACCTCTATCGTCGACCTTAAAGTCTTCCCGAACGTTAGGAAGGAGATCTTGACAGGTGAGTGAGTGAGTGAGAAAGTGAGCGAGTGAGTGAGTGAGCGAGTGAGTTATAATTAGTTTTTTGGGCCGGAAATGTATAGGGTTAGGTTAGATAAAGATTAATCAGTATATTTCACCTGCTGACTGGTCCTCCCCCTCTCTAACAGCCATCATTTGCTGTGTGTGTTGCGCTATCAGTATGGTGTTCGCGCATGGTGCTGGTAACTATGTCTTCATCCTGTTCGACGACTTTTCTGGCAACATTCCCCTTCTCATCGTCGCCTTCTTTGAGTGCATCTCTGTCTCCTACGTCTACGGCCTTAGAAAGTAAGTGCGTTTTCCTAGTCAGCCTTTTCCTTGACTATGTTACCGTCCAATTAGTACACTTAGCTGCTGTCGTTTCCTTGCTGTCTTTTCTCACCGCCAGTTTGGTAGTTTCTCTCTTCACAACCCTCCACTCGTCAGACCCAGACTCTCCCTGTCTTGCATCTTCTTCCTTCATACTCGCAATCACTTTTTTTAACTTCAAATTTTCGTCCTTCACTAACTCGGCCCTCAGAAGGGAACTCAGCTGCTCACAACTGACACTAGCTATTGCACTGACAGTTAATCACCGCGAGCTAAATCGGCCACCATGACCTTTTCTATACCCACAACACACACACACAGTCTCACCTTAACCCATAATACACACACCGCTACCCAACACAAGAGGTAGCTATGCTTAATGACCACAACCTATGACCTATGACATTACTAATCGCTCCCTTTGTCCTCAGGTTCAGTGATGACATTGAGTTGATGATCGGCAGCAGACCAAACAGCTTCTTCCTGTTGTGTTGGAAATATATCTCCCCTGCTGTTATGCTAACCATCCTTGGATCATCCATCATCAAACAGGTCAGGTCATGAGGGAGGAAAAATTAGGTAAGGTCACATGGGAGTCTCGTCATAAGGTGGGACAGGTGAAGTCAAGTCACATGGGAAAAGAGGTTAGATCAGGTTATGTGAGGTCATAAGGGAGGACAGGTGCGGTCAGCTCATAAAGGAGGAGAGGTGAGGTCAGGTCACATGGGAGAAGTTACGTCAGGTGCGGTCAGCTCATAACGAAGGACAGGTGAGGTCAGGTCAAAGGAGATATTCTAAACTGAATAGGAAACAACAAGCCAGTATTAATGGCACTAAATCAGATTGCGGTAACATCACTGGTGGAGTACCTCAAGGCTCAGTACTTGGCCCAATACTATTTATCATATATGTAAACGATACAGATATAGACATGGAAAGCAACAGAAGAAAAGTTGGTGACGACACTAAAATAGGGCGTGTAATTAAATCTGACAATGATTCCGCAAAACTACCAATCTATTTAACTAAAATTAAAGTAGCCGACTATACCGACCTATTCCATCCTAAATATATTGCCCTTCTACCCTCTCATGAATAGGAAGTTTACATATTACTCCTATGGTTAAATTTGTCCTGCCAAAGGTTAATTATATTTAAATTGATTCAGTATTCAATTAATTTTATTTTCCTAATTGATTTCACACTTCAAATTATCCCTGAAACAGGTTGCTACCCCGCTTCCTTTCTTAATCGTCCTATCAGTATGTAATATTTTGTAACCTGTAGTTTAAGTTAATCCATTTTTTGGTGAATGCTTTTATATCGATTTTTCCTACTTCTACTGTTCACGCAAGTTATAAACATGTAAGGTCGTTGTGTTCTGAGTCTTCTCCCAGTCGTGTTTTGGTTTTAACTCTCCGACTAATTTAACTTGTCGTCACCCCTATCAAGATTTGTTCTGTAATCTTTCGTTTTGTCTCCCCTCACCCACTGCAGTCTCCTCGATCCCTGTACTCACATGCTCCCTAGCAGTTTAAGGACTTCGATATCTTTTGAAATGTCCTCTCGAGAGACCCAGCTAGGGATGCCACCCCGATCCCTAGATAAATGCATCCTAGCATAAAGATTCCTTCTTCCATAGAAGTTGTCCCAGTTGTCAATGAAAGGGACTGATTTTGACTTGCAATATCTGTCAAGACGTCCGTTGACATCAACTGCCCTTGACAACCATTCACCGCCAACTCTCCTTCTTGGCAGGACACCACATATTATAAGGATCCCTCCCTTTACCCTAATAAATTCAATAGCTGTGTTGAACTTATCAAGGAGCTCCTCACTCCTACACCGGCCTCCTGCACTGAGGCAGATAATGGGTTTGTTCCCAGTACCTGACAAGATGTTGTCCATCCTGTCTAATATATCCCCCACCCCAGCTCCCGGTAAACACTCTTTCAGCCTCTTCTATCTCTGTCTTTATTACAGAAGCTTGATCCAGTTGTGAATCACTAACAATTACGATTTTTCTTACCCTTTGTATCAGCCTTGTCCTTAATTGTAATCTTACCACCTGTTTCATCCTCCAGAAGACTAAAGAGTTTATACACTTATCTGTTTTCTTGGCCAAATTTACCACCAGTCTTGTCGCCCCTCTCTTCACTACCTCCCGCTGGCCTGTGTCGTGGTCATCCTCACACCTTCCTCCTTCATCCTCTTGTCGTCCCTCTCTTCACTACCTCCCGCTGGTCTGTGTCGTGGTCATCCTCACCTCTTCCTCCTTCATCCTCTTGTCGCCCCTCTCTTCACTACCTCCCGCTGGTCTGTGTCGTGGTCATCCTCACACCTTCCTCCTTCATCCTCTTGTCGTCCCTCTCTTCACTACCTCCCGCTGGTCTGTGTCGTGGTCATCCTCACACCTTCCTCCTTCAACCTAGCAAAATCACTGTCTTCAACCACCCTAGCTATTTATATACGACCTAATATATCTCTAAGGTGCTCATCAGTTCTTAATGGCTCTCAGGTGATGAACGGATCGAGCTACATGGCGTGGGATGCTAATGCCGGCGTGGTGAAGCTAGAACAGTGGCCATCGTGGGCGTGGGGGGTGGTGGCCGTCTTGGTGTTAATATCAGCTCTCTGGATCCCTGGCATAGCTTTTACCAGGTAATGTATTGGAGGAGAGAACAGGTGTGTGGGGAGTACAGGTGTATGGGGAGTACAGGTGTGTAGGGAGTACTGATGTGTGGGGAGTATAGATGTGTGGGGGAGTATAGGTGAGTGGGGAAGAACAGGTGTGTAAGGAGTACAGATATGTGGCAAGAACAGAAGTAAGGAGAACAAGTCTGGGGCGTACAGGTGTGTGAGGAGAACAGGTGTGTGGGAAGTACAGGTGTGTGTGTGGAAGAACAGGTGTGTGGGAAGAACAGGTATTTGGGGAGAACAGGTGTTTAGGGGATACAGGTAAGTTGGGAGTACAGGATTGTAGAGAGTATAGGTGTGTGGGTGAGTCATGGGTAAGGAAGGCGTGGGTAAGGAAGGCATGGGTAAGGGGGAGTGGGTAAGGGGGAGTGGGTAAGGAAGGCATGGGTAAGGAAGGTGTGGGTAAGGGGGCATAGGTAAGGAAGGTATGGGTAAGGAAGGCATGGGTAAGGAAGGCGTGGGTAAGGGGGCGTGGGTAAGGAAGGCATGGGTAAGGGAGATAACGAAGGCGTGTGTTACAGGTTGTGTGGCTTCCATGTGATCCAAGACGAAGAGCCAGCGTGGTTCCCTGCCGAGGAGCTGAGAGAGTTCCACACAGTCGTCCCCCATAAGGTAAGTCTATGCTCTCTAATAAGACTTTCAGAGGCTCATATAGACTTTTAGAGGCTTTAAAAGATTCACAGAGGCTTTCAGAGAGTCACAGAGCCTCTCAGACATTCTTCCTAAGACTCACAAAGCCTCTCGAACTCTACGCACTTGGTTCCTCTTACTAAGCTGGAGTTCATGTACCTCCTTCTACTTCACTCAGAGACTCTTTGCTCCTCTTACTAACACCTAACCTAACCTAACCTAACCTAACCTAACCTAACCTCCCAGGTACCGCAGGGTGTTTAATCGTTTGGTGATCCGTTTAATTTTGGACTTCCATTTATTAACAAGTCAGGTGTCTAACAGGTAAACGTGACCTTGGAAACATCTATAAACGCTGTGAGAATCATTTTTTAATTCATATATTATACCAAAATGTCTTTACACGGACATTGTTTTCATCATAACAACAAAACAACAACAACAACAACAACAACATAACAAAGGGCCAATCTATGTTACTATCCAACATAACTTTAAAATAGATTCCCATAACAACAACAACAACAACAATACTACTACTACTACTACTACTACTAATACTACTAAAATAATAATAATAAATCAACTACACCTTTAACTCACCTCAAAAGTTTCTTCAATAAGGTCAAGTATAAAGATCCGATAAACGCATCTCATTAGATCTATCAAGTCCTCTTTACACGGTTGGTCTAAGGCATTCAGTCGGTCTAATGAACTATGGCAGAAAGACGATTGTTCTGTGTGGTCTTCAGCTTAACCTTACAGTGTGACTCAAGTAAAGGGAGCTAACTTAAACACCTGTGCTGCCACCTGTTCTTATTTACCATTAAAATACATATATAAAATGTAATTACTCTCAGCTGGGGTACAAACTTAACACTGTGGTTTATTCTACTGATGAAAGATATTCTAAATTTATATTAATCTCTCCATGAAAGCCATATAAAAATCCTTACTCTAGATGGGATTACTCACATGTTGTGTTCCCCTCTACAGGTAACAGCCGTGGAGAGGAAATTATTCTGTATTAAAGAGGACGGGAGTGAGGGCCTCTGCTGTCCCATCGGCGGACCACCCAAGGAGAACGTCTAAGAATAAGAGAAAAAAAAATATGTGTTAATTGAAAGGGTAAATATATATATATACTGGATTGATTAGAAAACACGGAGTGATAAGTTGCCTGTGTGTAGAGGAGTGTTAGTACGTAGAGACAACAACAGAGACTCGTGGTTGTGGAGTAGAAACCAATGTTCACCTGACGAGATAATTATACGGTAACAAGCCTCTTCATTGTCTGTTAAGAAGTATTTTGCATAATATCTGATCGAGGCTTTTTGCTTGGTAACTTTTTTTAGCTTGAAATACCCAAATTTTATTGTTGTCTTATCAGTTGCTATCATAGGTGCCTCTAACACCCCCGCTATACTCCCTTAACGACGCCACTTAATGATGTTGTCCCTAAGAGTATCTGATACCTCATACAGATATAAACAGGAGGACTTCACTAACCTAAATCCCATTCTGGTCTTTGCACTTGTAGTAATAACAACAAATTAAATTCAAACGTGTGGAAAAAATACCTTGTGAGTTGTGTTGAGTGAAGAGCCGGGAGGTTTTGTGACCCAAGTGAGAACTATACGTGTGTTCAGCCTAATAATAGCGGCTGTCATTAGGCTGCTGTTAACAGACTCATCATGAGGGCTGTTGATGTGTACAGTAATAGTCAGGAGATTCTCTGTGTCAGTTTCGTCACCAGCAACATGTAAATAAACTGTGTGGGCAACGCCAGTGAGCAGCATGGTGGGTTGTGTCGGCTCTACAATATGGAGGTTGTTATATTTAATGAAGAATCTACAAACAGCTTGAGTTAAGATCCATAACTAATCAATTTTAAGACAAACTGAATCATATTAAGATTGGATTAACGGTAATGCGCCAGTGGTGTGAGGCGGCGGTTGAGTGGAGACAGAGCCTAGCTTCTGTCCTAAGAATTACTGGTTCGATCTACGGGCACTTCCACTTCACCCAGCTGTAAATGGGTACCTAACTTTACAGTCTGGGAACTGAAGGTGGTCGAGTGCAGTGCTGAACACACTGCCTCCTTGTGCACCAAGGCCCATGTACCCAGGAATCGCCACAGATCCCTGTTGAATATACTGTAAGACCAACCATTGTTTTCAGTATACCACGAAATAATAATAATAATAATAATAATAATAGTAATAGACAGCCAAACCACCACTCAAAAAACATACTTTTATATTATCAACACCAATGAAGATCTTTTGGAGGACAATCACCTTATCAAGTTTTAGTAAGATCCTTAACTCCTTCAAGAAGAATCACTCCGCTCACCTGACAGAGGGGGGGATCTGTTTGTTGCTATAAGTCCCATCAGTTATAAGAAAGATTGTTTACTGAAGCCGCCATGACACCACTATGGTACTGGTGATGCAGGCGGACACGGGGAGTGGGAAGGGGACACAGAAAATGCAAGGGCTATATAAAAAGGGAAAGAACATAGAGAGGATTAGGACACAAAGTGGGAGGGACACATAAAATGGGAGGGAAATAGAACACGAGATGGGAGGGAGGGAGGGAGGGAGGGGGGAAGGGAAGACTCTGTGGTTCAACAAACGCTTGCTCAATTTACCGAAGGACTTGCAGGCTTACGGGTGTTCTCTTGTGAACCCTCAGCGGCGGCCTCCCTCGCGTGTCGCCCTTGAGACAAACACCCACTCGAGGACGAAGCTTCTCGCAACACAGATAAATCCCTGAGTTAAGAAGTGCCTCTTATTGCTTGTTTGATTGTTATTCATAACAGTTAATTACAGCTGGTTGCCAAACTATGTTGAAAAAAAAACAAATAAATAAATAAATAAATACTGTTTGTTACACGATTTAAGATGGATTTTTCTCTGAGTGTTTCATAAATGTTTATTGATGAACATATAGCCATGTATAGCTATAGGGTGAAGTATATGTATATATTGTACGTATACATGGTGGTGGGTGTCCTAGAACTAGTCAGCTATAATACTGTTAATGGTTTTGATTAGAGCTGACACATCAGGCGGAGAAGTTAGCTAAGTCTACTCAGGTAACATAAAACATAAATATATATAAATATATATATATATATATATATATATATATATATATATATATATATATATATATATATATATATATATATATATATATATATATATTTCTTACTTTAATTAATTAATTTTCATGTATATGTGAAAAAATGCTACAGTAACTAATAAGAATGAGTCAGGTTTACCTTCACTACATAGCTACAGGTGTTAAAGGCACCCTGTTGTTGGTTATTATTCACGTCAACACTTTGAGTAACATCAGCTGATCGTGCGTGTGTGTCCTGCTGCCTGAGGAAGGTGACGTCACTAACTCCTGGGCGTGATGGGTCAGCCAGTAGGTCTGCAATAATGTAACTTATAAGACATCACTGTCAGTATGCAAATTGTTTGTGCATTATTTTAGCTCGCGGTGTCCGACAGTTGTGTGTGGCTCCGTGAATGGTTGCAATAGCGAATTTCTTGGAGGGTGACACTCCCAGAAAAAAAAAAACTAAAAAAAAAGTCCTAGTACATGTTAATGAAGTGTATTGTCCTAGTCTCTCCCTGTATCATTGTTGGGCAGATCTGATGACAGCAATTTTGATATGGTCTTGAAGATTATCGTTTACTTCTCTGTTCTTTGGTATTTTAATTCCCGTATGATAACTATTTATTGTTAGACGGTTTACAGTTCTGTACATTACGTGAAACTGATCTTGACTTGTATCTATATATAAATGATAACAAAAGAATTTCCAAGTGCTTGTGCCTTTCGATAAGCACATCTTCTCCCGTCTAGTTAAGTGTGCTGATCTGAAGGAGTGGAAGGAACTAAGTCACAGGAGACTTTAGTCAATACAAAGCTTTCTATTTTGTAGGTAAGAGAGAGAGAGACGGAAAGAGAGAGTGAGAGATCGAGAAGGAGAAAGAGATAGAGAGAAAAAGAGAAAGGTAAGAGTGATATCGAGAAGGAGGAAGATATAGAGAGATGAAGAGAAAGAAAGAGAATGAAAGTCTCCAGATGGTTGAGGAGGAGGAGACCTGAGCCACAGAGATCGAGGCTACACGGTTGACCGCCTTTGAGACACTGACACTTGGTTGGTGGCCGAGGTGGAAGGTCGGCCTCAATAAGAAGTAAAGCTGCTCGACAAAGAGTGTGGTACACTCCTGGGCTGCCGCGTTATGACCACATGAAAACTGCGATACAAAATTTGACAACCTGTGATATATTTTTTGGGCCGAGATTTTTTCTATTAATTATTTTTTTAAATGCAAAATCACGTTCTTCCATGATACTCCCATAAATCTTCCACAGAGTTAAGCATGTGACGTTAACTACACTGCGATATCTTGCTGTTGCTTCAGGCCTCCAAGATCCACGTACACGGGGACTCTTACGTCGAATATTTCTCGTAAGATATAAAAATGCCTCTAACTCCTTAACTTAAAACATTAACATGACGTCTATAGTTTAGCATCAAGGTCACACAAAGACTAACATAACTAGATACCTTTACTTAACACCAGACAACACCAAGGAACAAAGTCTTTGGAAACATTTGTCAAACTTTTATTTTGACCTGATGCTAACTGAACGGATCTAGTTAAGGTAGGATTTTAGAGTCATTTGGATACTATGCTTTGTCGTTAGTTCTGTGTTTTAACGTAAATCAATCAGTTCGGTACATTTTTAGATCTTGAGGGACGAGAAGTATTTGTGGCAGGAGCCTCTAAAGACCCGGGTCTTGCTTACTATACACGGCTAAAAGATAAATCACGAATTCGCTTTTATTTTTTCTTTGAGTGAAGCAAAAGAAGATCCCAGATAACAACCTTATACACGATTTGACTCAGATAAATATTAAAAAAAAGTTTCTTCATTGAGTTGTAATTCACACACATATATCTATCTATATATATACATACATATATATATATTCATTTATTTACTTATAAGTAGGGTCACGCGTTAGGTATAGATGCTTTGATAGGTTGAACTGCACTTTGGGGTTCTATGCATATTTCTTTACTCTCTATGTATATGCAGCTTCACCAATAAAGAAATTATGTAAATAAATGTTAAGAATGTATGAGTGAAGCAGATGAAGCAAGGTTTACCCCTCCCCTTTTACATTGCATTTTGTTGATTTGTCACTGTGAGTTCATAAGACATCTTGGTATGCTGAAGTATTTGCCATATAACAAAATATTATACAATTTGTCACATGTTATTTTTCTCGTGAATTTATTTCTTGAAGATTGTTGCTAAGGATTTACGTGAAGTATTGAAAGTCTAAGTGGTAAAGAATTGTCGAAACTAAATGTTTTAAAGGAGTCATGTCTGGTGCTTCAAGACTGGCATGGGACTGTTCTTGTAGCCTGTGTGTGTGTGTGTGTTTTGTGTTGTGTCGTGTTATGTGTGTGTGTGTGTGTGTGTGTAAAGAAGACATCAGACAGACACACACACACAGGCTACAAGAACAGTTTCGTCTCATCATGGAAGTTCTCACAGGATCCTTCAAGACAAGTAGCCAACTCCTTCAATAACGGTTCCAGTTAGATTTGTGATTACTGACACTAATAAACCTTCCGACGGTATGCCTTTTTATTTCATCTCCTACTTTACACATCGCTTATTAATATACTTTAATTATTGTATTCTTCTATTTACGTATATATATGTTAAGTGATATCATACCTTATTGTCCATCGTTGTGTTATGTTTTTCCATTATCGTTTTCGTGTTTCTCCTGTCTTCTTTCTCTTCCTTCTCTTCTCTTCTTTATTTTCCAGTCTTCGTCAATTTGTTTTTCCTTCACTTAATCACCTTGTTGCTTATTTATTTATCTCCTCCTCGTTTCATTTGTGTTTATATTTTAATTGTGTCTGTGTTATCATAAGTTTCTTAATTTTAACCTTTTTATTAATCTACATATCCTTTATTGTGTATTATTCCCATCTACTTCTTATACTCACACTGATCTTACCATCCACTGTTGTTTTGATACCAAAGTCGTTCTTGAATGTGGTGCGTCAAATCCGTCTCACTGTCTTCCAAGGGGTGAATCTCAAATGATGTTAAATTGTTAAATACTCATAAGGTTTATTTCTTATTAAATGAGGAACTTTGTTAAATTGTGTTTTTTCAAGATTTTAAATGTTTTTTTTTTTTCGTTTTTTGCTTTTTTTGGTTCTGTTTGTCGCCATCATTCTTCCTCTCAATATTCCTCTTCTTTACCTCTCTGTTATCGTTGTTACTCTTATTTTCTATGACAATTAAAAGCAAACCCAACTGGAAGAAATAATATGATAAAGCTAACAATGATAATAATAATAATAATGGTAATAATTTTAACAACAATAATAAAAGTCATTCGTAATAAGTAATTTCCCCTTCAGCTGCCATTAAGAAAACTCCTTCTTTACACCACCAAACAAAACTACTACTAATTAATTTTTTTTCATGTTTGTGTTTTGTTTACATCAACGAACTTTTGGATTTTTTTTTTACTTAATATAATGTTTGTTAATTAGTTGTCATAATACTGCAGTATCTTTGAGAGTCTCCCTCTTAACATACACACTCGTACCCTTACACACACATACTGTACACACACACATACACACACCCTCCACACACACGTAGATAAAACACTTCCACAATACAAGCAACACAAACCTAACACGAACCCTTAACATCTGAGAGACAGTGTTGACGGTACTACATATCATTACAACCTGAAATGAATCGTTTACTGACCTGAAGAATCTAGCCAGCAGACCTAAGATGATTTAATTTGTTCTGAAGACAAATGAGGTTTTAGTTACTCCATTGTATTAACTATGGTTCACTAACCCCTTGAGTCCGGGAGGGTTAAACCATCGTCCTCAAAGAGTTAAACCATCGTCCTCAAAGAGTTAAGTAGTTAAGTAGTTTACATTTCTCTATTTTGCAGTTACTTTGTTAACTCCTTGAGTACCATGGTAGTTTACTGAGTACAATGTCCTTGTATTTAATGGATTGAGATATCGTACTCAGCGGATTAAGTTATTACACTAATGGAATTTATTCATATACCCAAATCAAATCTAATCTACGAGGCACATTAACCTAATCAGAGACACTGTGGAAAAGATCGGCCAATCCCTTTATTATCAGGAACAGTTTTTTTCAACTTTCATTCCTGACTTTCAATACTTTTTTATAAATGAAACAAATCCTTTTATTATATATTATTCACAGCGACTATATATTAACTTTATGATATTATATATGGATAGGAATATATTTTGATATTAGTAATTTTAATTGATTCCTTATTTATCTTTCTATTTGTCTTTATTATCGTCTATTTTCTTTTTTACATTATTCTTTGTGCTTTTTCATGTATTACCAAGTTTTTTATTGTCATCGCTCTTACCGGATCCTGTGACATACATACATACATACATACATCAAAACACACACACACACACACACACACAGGAGATCGTGGATGTGCTCATGCTGGCGATCTCAAAGGTGAATGTTACGCCAGGCACTGAACCTCAACTTAGCTTTTTCAAGTATTCCAAAAGTTTAAAATCTTACTAAAGAGAAAGTGAGAGACTTTCTATGTGTGTGAGAGACTTTCGAGGTGAGAAAATTTCTAAGTGAGGGTAAATATAGGTGTATGGCTTCTATGTGGGCGGCTTCTAGGTGGGTGGGCGGCTTCTATGTTGGTGGCTTCTAGATGGGCGGCTTCTAGATGGGCGGCTTCTAGGTGGGCGGCTTCTAGGTGGGCGGCTTCTAAATGGGCAGCTTCTAGGTGGGTGGGAGGCTTCTAGATGGGTGGCTTCTAGATGGGCGGCTTCTAGATGGGCGGCTTCTAGATAACTGTACAATATCCTGTTGTCGTTTGTGACTCAGTTATTTAGTTGGTGTACTAATGACATCATGGGTACACTCCATAAAATAAAGAAAATATTAAATGAACACAAGAACAAAATATATATACTCTAGAATGTTGTATAGTTGATGTATAAAATATATGACCTGATATTGTTGTTTAAATTGACCCCAAAAAACAATCTTATATACATAGGAGTTTATGAAAGGTTTTTGTTGAATATAGAAACACATTTTCAAACATACATATATTTCTTACGCTTTCATTTACACAGCACAAGGTAAATAATATACAGTTAACAATCAAATGGAGTAGGGGGGGGTGGGTCTCTGGGGGGGGTGGGGGGTCTCTGGGGGGTGGGGGGGTCTCTGGGGGGTGGGGGGGTCTCTGGGGGGTGGGGGGGGCGGTCTCTGGGGGGTGGGGGGGGCGGTCTCTGGGGGGTGGGGGGGGGCGGTCTCTGGGGGGTGGGGGGGTCTCTGGGGGTGGGGGGTGTCTCTGGGGGGTGGGGGTCTCTGGGGGATGGGGGGTCTCTGGGGGGTGGTGGGGGGTCTCTGGGGGGTGGGGGGTGGGTCTCTGGGGGGTGGGGGGGGTCTCTGGGGGGTGGGGGGGTCTCTGGCGGGTGGTGGGGGTCTCTGGGGGTGGGGGAGGTTCTCTGGGGGGTGGATAAGGGATAGTGGCTGCCATGGTGTCATTATATTAACATACTGATGCCTCCCTCATACTTGTGTGCATCTGTTTGAGAGTGATTTAATAGTGATATTCTTTTATAATAGTGTTTGTGTGTGTGTGTGTGTGTGTGTGTGTGTGTGTGTGTGTGTGTGTGCGTTTGTGAGTGTGTGTGTTTTTTTATGTACTAGTTTATGTGTGTTTATGTATTTGTGTTTGTATGTGTGTTTGTTTATGTGTATTTGTGTATGTGTGGTTGTGTATGTGTATTTGTGTATGCGTTGGTGTATGTATGTATGTATGTGAGGGTTCAGGCAGTTAAAACATCTGATAATAATAACACAAACAAGAGTAACTAGAAAGGAGATTTTACAACACATGGAGACAACTTTCTTCAACTACAAGAATTATTTTAGAATCATTTAAAATAACCTTTCAATTTTACCTATTTCACAAAATTCGGAAAAAAAAAATGTGTAACTAAAAAATATCAATTAAAAAGATATCACAAAAAAATCAATAAACTATAACAAATGAAAAAATAGTTAAAACAACAATAAACTCAATGAACAAAACCTACATAAAAAACAACAGATTATACAACGTGAAAACTATTGTCTTAGATAAAAAAATATAATAGTAATTCCCATGACAATATTAATAATCACATATTTAAAATGTTTCATAATAATAATAATAATAATAATAATGTCTCTATAGATATGGGAAACACTACTTATTATACAACACAAAATCCTACTGATTGTCACTATAACATAACACGAGAAATAATAACACAAATATACTTAAATTACTTATTTGTCTTAAGTAAGGGAAATACTTGTTGTTTAACGCATGTCAGAAAAGTATTCAGATTCTAAGTAAGAAACAATTTTACAATACTAAAATAAGTGTTTGTGTGACTTAATGTTTACTGTGGTAACACTTGAGGACTGACAAGGGTCTAGCATCTAACTGCTAGACTAAACCTGTACTTCTGTATATTATACCCCGCACCATCATCAGCAGGGGGCATTATGTGTTGACCGTCCATCTGTGTGTGTTTCGTGATCAAGTGATTTTTTCATCTAGGAGGGAGGATGATCAGGGAGGACGAATATTATTTTACAAGTAGTTTACAGTCGTCCCAACACTGTGTCGGCGACTCACTGGAGGCAGGAGGCGGGGAGGTGGGTTGGTGTGGGTGGGTGGGTGGGTTGGTGTGGGTGGGTGTATCAAGAGACAGACTTAGCCAGCCAGCCAACACTGAACAAGAGACCTTCACACACACAAGATTCTTAAACACTACTTGATAACATTGTCTGAGGCGAGTATCACATCACAATCAAAATACACACGTGCCTAGGACACATGAACCAGCCCAAGAGACACACACTAGGTCCTCTGCCGTGTGTGTGGTCTTACCGTCAGGAGTGAGTTGTGATGAACGTAATATTTGTTGTAATAATTCTCAGTTAGCTCAATTTTTAAGAATTATTTGTATCTATTATTACTATGGATATTACTATTAGTTTCAGTAACAGTAGTACTAATATATTACAGTGTTGACAAATTGGTAGCTTAAGTAACTAGAAAATCCTGACGTACTGATTACTGTATTGAGGCGAGTCAGAGAGCGCGGGGGTCAATTAATCTCTCTATTGTATTTACACCACAACAATTCCCACTACTCCAGAATAAACCATAATAATATAAATTTTTTCCCTTAGTAATATGTTTTTCTTCGTGTACTCTTGAGCTGCTTCAATAACCCAGCGTTAAAAGTATACAAAGTATCTAACCTAAAGCTGCACATAGGCTGTTTCTTAAGTCGCCCCAAAAGGATGATGGAACTCTAGCCAGGCGCTGGAGAGTGAGGAGGATGACGAGGAGGAGGCAAAGCAACAACTCATCACTACTACCAGACACACACTTACGTCAAGCCTCCCCTCGTCTCCAGGGACTAGACAGAATCCTTACTCTAGGAAAACGTGAAAAAGGCGACCAATTCACAACAAGAGATGTAAAAAAATTAGGAATGTTCACATGTAAAAGACGACAAACATGAGTGTGGTAAGTTGTAAATATTTTTATCTCCAGACGTGGTACTCAAGACCCAGCCATACACGAAGACGTCCCGAGGAGGAGGAGGGGGAGGAGGAGGAGGAGGAGGATCAGTATGTTGATTGGCTGTCAGCTTATGCAAACAGCTAACCAACGCCCAATCAGAAACAGGGATTAGGGGTTGTCTGAATAAAATTGAGGTTAGGTGACAGTACTAATAGACTCTTGGCTGTTAGATACAATAATGGAAACCGTGTAAAGTCCCTTATCTCTTGTCTCTTTCTATTGGTCTATTACCATACATCTCTATTGGTTCAACATACATATACATTTCTTCACCACTGTATAAACTTCCCCAGGTAATAAGATTATCATTATTGTATCCTTTAGCCAACGTATTTACCGTCGCGAGCAAACACACATACACACACACACACACACACACAAAGTCAAATTCTCCCTATATGTGTGTGTGTGTGTGTGTGTGTGCCGATCTCAGCCCACGACGATTAACCTAGCGGGCGGGATGAGGTTTGGTAATTAACAGATGGATTTATAATGGAGGTACAGTACATCATCATCATCATCATCATCATCACCACCATCATCACCACCACCATCATCATCATCATCATCATCATCATCACCACCACCATCATCACCACCATCACCATCATCACCACCATCATCATCATCATCATCACCACCACCACCACCATCATCACCACCATCATCATCATCATCATCACCACAATCATCATCATCATCACCACCATCATCACCACCACCACCATCATCACCACCATCATCACCACCATCATCATCATCATCACCATCATCACCATCATCACCACCACCATCATCATCATCATCACCACCATCACCACCATCACCACCATCATCATCATCATCATCACCACCATCACCACCACCACCATCATCACCACCATCATCACCACCACCATCATCATCATCATCATCATCACCATATCATTCTACACGTACGGTGGTGGTAGGGGAAGGAGAGGTTAACAGGACACATGACACACTCTGTAGAAAGACAACTTGAAGGCAGCAGTTGGTTGACAATAAACGTTGGTTAATATGTAAAAGACATGAAGATAGTTATATTGTTATGACTTCTTTGTAAATCCTGACACGAGATCTCTATAGAGTATATTATAATAGATATAGGAACAAAAATATAGGAAATATCACTGAATGAGAATTTACAGATGGGAAAGTAATACACCCAAAGATTACCATCCTTCATAACACGATGAAATATATTATGTGTGGATAGTTCTGTACAAGGAGTTTTATATTGTCAGTATAGATGGACTAAGGACGGGCGACGTCACCAGCCAGGCCACTCATTCAGAATATAAAGAACCAATAACATTGCAGAGTGTATCTCTAATCGGTTTGTGATTAGTTGTTGGAGACGCGAGCCCTTCCATATATCCATCTTCAGTATGACATCACATGCACACACACACGCACACAGACACACACACACAGGTAAACAAAATATTAATCTGACGCCAAGCTGAATTAAACCGGATTCCTCAAAATATTAATTCCACATAAACAGATCAAATTAATTTCTTATCACTGTAACACTTCCTCCAAAAAGTGTCTTCACGGAGAGGTCCGATGAACACGACGACTTGTCTCATGTTATCTTACACAAAATCGTAAAGATACTTTTTTAGAGAGACTGTACAATAGTTTGTTTTACAATAACTTATTTATTTTTTAATACTTGAGAGAATGTTATCAGGCTATCACTAGCAAGTCTACGGACCTGGCGCACCCACATTCAACCACAACAAAGGGTTTATTTTTGGACACAGCAGAGATGAAACGTCCTCATTTTAACATACATTTACAGTAAGTATTTATGTATTACCATTATATTTACACATAATCTCTACATATACGTGATTCGAGGTAACATGAACACCTCTAAACGTGTCTGCATGCAAGCTTGATAAACTCCCGTCGTGGCTGAGGTGAGAGCACGTACTTTAATAACCTCTTGGGAAAAATATTGTTTCTGGCAACTGTAGACAAGAAAGTCCCCCCCCCCCTGGCCTTACATCCTAGGAGTGGGGAAGAGGGTGCCCCAAGGAGAGAGGTGAGGAGGATAGGGAGGATGAAGGAGGAGGGAAGGAGCGAGGGGAGAGAGAGGGAGAGGGAGGGAAGGAGGGAGGGAGGGAGGGAGTGAGGTGGGAAGGGGAATGGAGGGAGGGAGGGAAGAAGGAGAGAGGAAGTGAAGGAGGAAAAGATTACATGACCCTTTTCTATGAGCGTCTTACTTCATTCCTTGTCTACAAATTTACTCGTTAATAATTAGAATCCGAGAAGTGAAATTCCTCTACATTTCAAAATCACCGGAATCTTTGTGACAGACAGACAGACAGACAGACAGATACCATGATAATACCTACACCTGTACAGCTAGAACACACACGCACACACACACACACACACGCACACGCACACAGATAGACAGACACACACACACACACACACACAATCTCTCTCCCTCCCTTCAATTTCTTCACTCCTTCTTTCCTTCCCCTTCTCTCCTCTTCTTCCTACTATTCCTCTCTCTTCTTCTCCTCCCCTCCTTCCTTCCCACTCTTCTTCTATCCCCCTTCCCTCCTCTTCTTCTCTCTTCTTCCATTCTCTTCTTCCTAGTTTCCTCCTCTTCTCCCTTCCCTCTTCTTCCCCTCTCTTCCTTCCCTCCTCTTCATCCCTTCTCTTCTCCCTATTCGTCTTCAATTTCACTTCCTTCCTTCCTTCCTTCCTTCCCTCCTTCATCATTCTTCCCCTCCTTCCTACTCTCCTTCCGTGGCACAACCGTTTACATACTTGAGCAGCAAGAGGTCCAGTAGGTCAGTACTGTACTGTATACACTATTAGGTAATGATTGACGTTAAGGACTTCAGTGTGTATTTACTGATCTGCAGATTGAGTGCATAGAAGTATGTATCAGCCTCCCTGTAGCAGTCTAGGCACCACCCTGTGTCACCTAGTAGGTCGAGTGCCACTCGGTGCCACATAGTTCAGAGTACTAGATTCTCTCGTAACAAGAACTATGGTTTTGAGTTTTCAAGACTATCACGCCTTCAGTGGCACTCCATCATAACTGTATTTATGACATCAGTGTACTCATAACATCAGTGGCACTCTGTCATAAGTGTACTCATGGCATTAATGTACTCTGTGGCACTCTGTCATAAGTGTTACTCATGGCATTAGTGGCACTGTGTTAGCCTACAGCAAGAGACAGTCATCGACCACAGTCAGCACAGTAATGGACTTGGTTGATGGATTATACACGTGAATTAAAACAAACACCTGGAAACCTACAGTAACTGGCACTCTCGGACACACGGCACACTGCCTCTATATCACCCTCATTATAGAGACCAAACCTCTAAACAGGGCTACATGATAATCCTCTAAACACATGATCTACACCTCATCATTTTGAACTTCTCGTATAATGTGTTCAAAGCCTCATTCACCAACTGACATAGTGAAAACTCTCCATAGGGATGTTTATACCACTCTATATAACACAGGAATGTTAATAATGCCCTTCAATATAACACAGGAATGTTTATAATGCCCTTCAATATAACACAGGAATGTTAATAATGCCCTTCAATATAACACAGGAATGTTTATAATGCCCTTCAATATAACACAGGAATGTTTATAATACCCTTCAATATAACACAGAAATGCTTATAATACCATTCTATATAACACAGGAATGTTTATAATACCATTCTCTATATCAGTAATGTTTATACCGTTTTAACTAACACTGAGAGAGATGATGAAAGCTTTGTTACACGTCACACTACCACTATATGTGACGTGTCTTAAGAAAGTAGCGTTAAGAGTAAGAGGCATGCATTTTGTGCGTTTAGATACAGCCTAGGAGAAGGCTCATGAGACGACAGGAGCAGCTGGTGCTAATCGTCATGACGTCACGGCGTACTGCTGAGCGAGGGTCCACGGTGGATTGATTTATTTCTCTGACGCATATAGATATTTCTTTGGTTTATTTCTTTCACGGATAAGAATATTTCTTTGAGCTTGATATACTGTATGGATGCAAGTAATGTTTTTCATCGTCAGAATCAATATATGTTAAAATGTTCATATGCATATCCATTGACCTTACTGTTACTACATGTTTGTATAACTTTTGGGAGGCTTATAACTCGTGTCTAAACGACTCAGTTGTAAAGTGCACGAGGCAATTAGCACACCAAACTACCCCAACAAGAATGTACAAAGTTAAACGCTCATCGAGACTTTGAATATCAAAGATGAAATACAAGAACCATACTAATGTTATAGTCTAGAGCCATATAAGAAGTAATGACGTGGAGCTGTCGACGACGAAACAGGTACACCAGGGGGGTCAGAAGTTCGCTCCCTCCCAGACTGAAGCAGTGTCGACTCCGAATGAGATAAAACAGCAAACCCGCACCAGAGGACAGCCAGGGTTTAAGTCAGCTCGGAGACTCATTCCTGTCATCCAGTATCACCACAGGGAGTGAACTTTTGTCCGTGACTGTACAAGTATTAATATGATGTAAGAAATTGGTAATGAGATCTACATGAGAGAGTTTGACGTCGTATTATATAATGTAAAGAGTTTGTAAAGGTATATTAAAACAAGTTACGATTAAGAGCACTTCAAGATGAAACACGGAGGGTGAGGGGAGGGAAAGGGGGGGGGGGGTAAGGGGAAGGAGGGGGACAAAGGAGCAAAGGAAAGGTACAAGGAGAAAGCATAGAATAAAAATACCATAAGACGAAACTTGACAATTTAAACGAAAAGAAAGAAAGAAGGAAGGAAAAAAGGAAGGGCATTAAGAGATAGAACAGGAGGAGAAGAAGGCAGAAGAAGAGGAGGAAGAGGAGAAAGAGGAGGAGGGAGGGAATGAACAAACACCGCTAAATGATACACAAGTAAAATAAATCACAGACGTATGATAAAGACTTAAAAAAAACAATAAAACAGAATAGCGTAAACAACGGATAAACATGGAAGAAGAGGAAAATATAAAGGAAAGAGAAGGTAAATAGAAGAATAAGAAAGTGGTACACAGGAAGATAAAAAAACTAGAATAAGGAGATGGAATAAAGATGAAGAAATTGTACAAAAAGAAGTTAATTAAGGGATGGAAAGAGTTGATATAGGCGCTGGGAGAGAGAGAGAGAGAGAGAGAGAGAGAGAGAGAGAGAGAGAGAGAGAGAGAGAGAGAGACAGACGGTGAGGATCTTGACCCCTGTGTATACACCTTACGATATCTTTCTATTAACACATACATAGGGCTCCACTCTTATCGTAGGCTCCATTCCTACCTATCGCTTCGTAGGCTCCACTCTTATCTATTGCTCCCTACTGGTCCGCTGTTACTATCGCCTCATTAAATACAGTTGACAGTTTCTAAAGTGTTGGCCTAAATATTATTGTGAATGATACCAAATTTTTTTATGTATTAACTCACTCCAAAAAGTATCTTCACGGAGGCGTCTGATGAATTTCAAAATGTACACTGCGACTCCTGTTGTCAGTAGGGTTGTTAAAATCCTTCGTCCGTTGTGTCATATTAACTTACACAAAATCGTAAAAATACTTTTGGGAGTGATTACTTTGTCGATAAATCTCGTAACATCGCGTGACCTCTTCATGACCTGACCTGCCATCAAACCTTCAACACTCTTCATCAGTGATCGCGGGTCATACCCTTCACCTCTTATACACAAAGAAATGTGATTGTCATACACGAGTGTTTGGCAACCATGAACACACAAACATTGTATAGTAACAAACATCTAGGTTATATCTAACTAACACTTGCAACAATTTCCCTCATTAGCTGGAAAATCGTGCCAAAGTCTTGAGAGTTGAAGATGAAGTTATATCTTGATCTTCGTGGTAAAGTAACTACAGCCTGCCGGTACAGTATATATATATCAGTACTCTAAAATTGTTCATGAAATAAATGATCTAAGCTGACATAAGACTAGTGTTAAGGAGGAACACAATCATAACTTATCACTGAAAATTCTCGTTAAAAAATGGTTTAGGCAGGTTGTCATTATATCAAATACAGTAGGTTGACGAAGGTGTCTCGACACAGTATAAAAGAAGGCAATGATGTCATTAGGTTAATCCACGAGAGAAAACACTTGTTTCTTCGTCTCTAAAGACACACGTTGAAAACAAACAATTGTTCTACTAAATCACTGCACAATGGACAACGGTACAACACGAGCCACCGATGTCGTATTATACCGTGAGTCATAAGTTACCCTCTACTATACCTCAACTTGTCTCCTCAGATAGACTCCTGCCCCAACACTCACTACAGAAGTAAGTAATAAAGTCTCTCTCGTCTCACTGATTCTGAAATAGGAAACATACGTGTCCTCACCAGTCCGTCGTGCCCTGGCTGGGAGCGCCGGGGTCCACGACAGTGACAAGTGTTCCTCAGACTTCAGGTTCCGTGTTTCATGCTTGTGATAAGTGTGTCGAGGAGCTTTGGGTCACTCACTCGATCACTGGTCTTGGCGACTCGACAATTGACCCGAGTCACAGTACTGGTACACGTTTCAAGGAGCCTTGGGTGCTTCATCAGAGTGTTGGCGACTCATCGATGGTCCAGTGCACCAAACTCTTCGCACTTGAGGTCTGATGACACAGTGCTGAGTAAAGATTAACTTCGGCTTCAGTGTGTGTTTTATTCTGGTTATGTTTACATCCGAGTGTCCCCGACGTATGAGCTCTTGCTGCCATCACGCTCACCTTCAGCCTCGACTCTTGCGGTCCACACGAGACCTACACAACACGGACACACACACACAAACATCTTCAATATATGTCTTCACTCTTCATCAAGAACAAGACTTTTCGCACTCATACTTGAGTTTTCTCTTCAAGGATTCCATCTTGAGCTTCATCTTACATTTATTTCAAGTGTTCTGTTCACGTAAAATTAACACCATAAGTCGTCCATCTTGTGTTAGAGCTGTAGGTCATTAACACCATAAGTCGTCCATCTTGTGTTAGAGCTGTAGGTCATTAACACCATAAGTCGTCCATCCTGTGTTAGAGCTGTAGGTCATTAACACCATAAGTCGTCCATCTTGTGTTAGAGCTGTAGGTCCCTCAGTCACACCCTCACTGTTTCTCTTGCTATGTTTTGGTCTCAGATGTGAGTGTTTGTTTTATCGTTGACTCATTCTCAGCTTCCTCGTACTTCCCTCATGTCTTTAGACTGGTTCACCGGTGTTTATGTTTTACAAATAGATTTTTCTAGATATTCTACAAGTTCCTCGTTCGTATGGCTGTCTCCCTCAGCTGTCTTCATCCATAGTGGCTTCTGATGTCCCATCCCTGGAAGGACTCAGTCTCCTCTTGCTCTCAGCTGCCCCCTAAACACTAAGCCAGGGTGTGAGGTGCCCTCCCTCCCTCCCCCCCCCCTTCCCTCCCTCCCAAGTGCCCCAGTACACTAAACCAGGGTGTGTAATGCCCATCTTCCCTCCCTCCCTACCCTCCCTCCCAGCTGCCCCAATATACTCAGCCAAGGTGTGAGGTGCCCCTCCTCTTTCCCTCCCTCCCCCCTCCCAGCTGCCCCAGTACACTGAGTCAGGGGCGCGACATGACGAAGGTGGCCGCGGTGCCCCTGCTTAACGCACGCTGTCTCCCGAGTCTGAGTCGACCCTTATGACACTACTGGCAGGGAGGAGGCGGTACCAGCCACTGAGACTCTGCTGACCGTGTTCGAGCTCCGTCAGGCTGATCTCTGCCACACCCATGCCGATGTTGTGCTCGAAGCCTCTCTGTCTCTCCCACACCATGACGAGCAGAGTGCGTCCCAGGACATCTTGAGCAGCGTAGCGGAGACTCTGCTGGTACTGCGGCTCCCGGGAGTGTCGCGTCACCCGGGTCTTACGCTTCTGCAGGCGGCGATTACCTTCCCTCAAGTAGGTCTTCACGTAGGTGTCTGTGTGGGGGAGGAGGAGAGAGTGATGATATCTAGAACACTTACTGTATGTAGGCATGATGATATAATGAGTCACACACACACACACACTTACTTTCACATTTTAACTTCAATGTATATTCTGAACTGTACATGGATAAATAAACAAACATATATTCACATAACTAAACAGAAAAACAGACACAGACAAGGTAGCCGTGGGTGGGGTGGGTGGGGTGGGTGGGTGGAGTGGGGTGGGTGGGGTGGGTGGGGGTGGGGCTGGGTGGGGTGGGTGGGGTGGGTGCTACAGAACACAGCCTGGTCAGCCTACCTGGATCCTGGCCTGACGCCGCAGTGGGGAGTCCCCGGGCGCTGCTGACTTCGACTTGCAGGTGTCCCTTGGTCAGTGTAAGCACCAGGTGGATCTCCCCGAGCGTGAAGTCATCTGCGAAGGTAAGAATATGAGGAGGTGCTAAGAGTGGTGGGCGGTAAGGGAAGAGGAAGAACAAGAAGAAGAAAGAGTAGGAGGAGGAGGAGGAAGGAAGTGAAAACAAGATAAAATGAAAAAAAGAGGAGGACGTTTGGTAGGAGAAAAAGAAAAAGAAGAAAGGGGAGGAGAAGGAGGAAGGAAGGAAGGAAGTGAAAGCAAGAGAAGATAAAATGAAAAAAAAGAGGAGGACGATTGGTAGAAGAAGAAGGAGGTAGAGGAGTAGGAAGAGAACAACTGAAGACAGAGAAGGAAAATGGGGGAGGAGAATGAGGAGGAGAAGAAGAAGAAGAAGAAGAAGAAGAAGAAGAAGACTGAGGTTAGAGAGAGGAATCAGAACCTGTACTAAGTGATACCATTTCTACATATTTAGTGAGGATAGTAACAAGGTACCATTGTAAGTGAGGATAGTAATAGAGTACCATTGTAAGTAAGACCAGAACAAGGTACCATTGCAAATTAACAAAGTAGCGAGGTACCATATGCAAACTAAAAAGAAATTATTGCTTTTTGACATTACCAGCTAAGGTGGACTACTGTACGATAAGAGAAGAAATACTAATGCATATCTTTATAAAGGATTATATATTGAAAACAAGGAATAATTAGTCAAGAAGATGATGATTCAGGTAACTTACTTAAGAGCTTTGTTGATTAGGTAAATGCATTAAGTGATGGGATTGAATTTTTTTTTAGACAATATCATAAAACACGTCATGCCAATGGTGTTAAAACTCAAGCCAAATATGAACCACAGATATAAATTATAGTAACGTTTTCTAACACCTACTAGAAGTCTAGGACAATTTAACTATGATTCTGCAAAGAGAGAATAAAAAATAGAGACGTGTCTGTGGTGCCACGTTAAAGCCCCATCTTAAGAAAAGGATCATCAACTATGTACTGGGACACAAAAAAAAAACACTACAAAAATATTCTGTAGATACAACAGAGCGGTGGGAGGGTATGGGAGGGAAGGGAGGGAGGGATGGAAGGAGGGAAAGTGGAGGGCTCTAGGTAAAACGCTTGTTCTAGTGTGAAGAAGGGGTGAGGTGAGGAAGAGGGAAGGGCAAGGCAAAGCAACACTATAGTTAGGTGAAATAGAACTTTACCTTTCAGTTCATTTGGGAGCTGTTTTTGAAGATGGGACAACGTGACAATTTATCAATCTAATTGCCAAGAATGAGGTGGTTAGCTATATTATAAACTCTATAGTTTTATTATACAATGCAGTGCAAAATTGGTACTGTAAAAAAAAATAAATATGCGTAATAGGTGCACAAGAACAAGAAAGCAGTTCATTTAGAGAGAAAAAGACCAAACCAAAAACATTACTTGTGCAAGATTATATATAAAATAAAGTGCGTTATAACAGCTGAATAAAGCACAACATTATGATAAGATTAAAACAAATTAATATTTTTTTATATATATATAGAATAGCCAAACAGAAATCTACGTCAGCATTGGTCATAAGCCACTAAAACCTGTACAATGCTACCAGGAGTATTAATAGCATATATTAGAAGGAGCTGTGCCAAGAAGCCTCCCACAGCCTCTACAGGACTTGGATATCTTTACAGCTGATGGAGGTGAATGGTTGTTGCTCCTGTACTAGCCAGAGACACGTGAACCTCTCAAAGTTGATGACGTTAAGAGAGTCAAGGAATTATAAGAATAGTGGTGATAAGTGTTAGTGTTAGAATAGTGGTGATGAGTGTTAGTGTTAGAATAGTGGTGATGAGTGTTAGTGTTAGAATAGTGGTGATGAGTGTTAGTGTTAGAATAGTGGTGATGAGTGTTAGTGTTAGAATAGTGGTGTTGAGTGTTAGTGTTAGAATAGTGGTGATGAGTGTTAGTGTTAGAATAGTGGTGATGAGTGTTAGTGTTAGAATAGTGGTGATGAGTGTTAGTGTTAGAATAGTGGTGATGAGTGTTAGAGTTAGAATAGTGGTGATGAGTGTTAGTGTTAGAATAGTGGTGATGAGTGTTAGTGTTAGAATAGTGGTGATGAGTGTTAGTGTTAGAATAGTGGTGATGAGTGTTAGAGTAGTGTTAGGAAGTGTTGAGCAGTGGTCAGTGTTAGAGTAGTGGTGATGATGAGTGACGGCACACACACACACACACACACACACACACACACTCACACACACACACACACACTCACACACACACACACACACACACTCACACACACACACACACACACACTCATACTCACACACACACACACACTCACACTCACACTCACACACACACACACACACTCATACTCACACACACACACACACTCACACTCACACTCTCACACCTGGTCATCACTGTCATCAATCTGTAGCTCCTCAGACCCTGAAGTTTTTAAAACTGTGTCCTGGAGCTACTAGTGTGTGTGTGTGTGTGTCCACAAAGAAACACCTCAGTGTCGTCTGCCTCAGGGAGCATCGTCCACTAAATTCCTTGAAGATGTGAAAGATCACGAAGTGCTTGTATGTTTCCTAGTGGTTACCTCCATGAGATATATATCTATCTATCTTTCTATATATATATATATATATATATATATATATATATATATATATATATATATATAGATATATATATATATATAACAACGTAATACACCTGACGAGAGTTGACAAACTTTTCGCACAGTTTTCAGACTTTGTTTGCAAAATATATTAAAGCAGATTGGTAAGTTTGCTTCACCTCTCACATGTCTCAAGAATCTCTGAGTTTTATTCATGGGAAGAAGTTTTCTTGTGTGGAAAGTTTATAACTGAAATATCTTTTATCAGTTGGATATATTCACATAATAAATGTGCTTGGCTCTTGTAATATTTGAGAGAAATATTGTGACTTCAATAACCTAACCTAACCCGTAGTGCATTCATCTTAGGAACCGAGTGTCTTGGGTTTAATTCCCTTCCGAAATAGAAAACCAGGTTACACCCTGTACACTAGTCCCTGTACACTTGACCCTGTACACTTGACCCTGTACACACCCCATTAGTTAATTATGTACCCCTCTACATAGTCGCACCTGCATTAAGGGACACCGTGTGATGACAGGTAAGTTAAGCTGTACTGTTGTCTACTATGAAAAACTCCAACTTGATTCGCACATTCATCTAAGGACTCAAGTGTCATGAGAAGCTACTGACAGAGTACAGTCCTGAGTACTAGGAGACATGAGTATTTACAGTCATGTGTACCATAAGAAACTAGTTCTTATAGCCATGAGTACTAAGAAACCGTGAGAACTACGGGAATTGAATCTAAGGGATAGGAGTACTTACATCCAAGAGTACTATAAGTAAACATGGCTAAAGGTACATATAATTGTAAGTGCTTGAAACTAGGGGTCCTTTCACTTACAAAACTCAGAGAAAGAGAGAGAGAGAGAGAGAGAGAGAGAGAGAGAGACAGAGAGAGAGAGGTGTAATAACGTGCTCCAACGACTCAGCCTACACACCCATCATGCCAAAAGCAATGAATGATTAAGTTGCACAGCACAGTCAATATTTGCAATTGCATGTTGACAGCGTATTGGAGTTTTTAAAACCTCTTGATTATCATAAAATCAGATGTGTCTAGTCTATTTAATTTGCATGATTAACTTTTAGCTGCTAGTTTCATGAATGCGTTATACACACTCTGGGGAATTTTATTTTAATGTGGAATTTTGAAGGTAAATTCCCGATGATTTGTGATGACGTCTGTGTGATGGAATTATAGAGAGAAATTATAATGTTATATAATTCGTTAAAGCTGTGTCGTGGTTAAGTGAAATTATACTGAAATTATCATATTACCAAACTTTGTAAATTATCAAGATATTACTGAAATAATTGACAAAATTGATTAAATATTTTACAATTCCTACATATAATTTTTTTTTACAGATATTCACAATTTTTAATATAGCAAAGGTATATTAATTGTGCTTTAATGACTATAGTACAGTCCTCCCACACACTCCTAGTAAGACAACCATATTAATCATTCCACAAAAGAACTAAAAAAAAAAAATCCTCAAAAAAATAACAATGACAAAAAATTACCTTTTAGTCAGTTAGTATCCAAGTCTTATCAAATACAGAAGCTTAGTGTCCTGGTTGTTGCGCTAGTTGAGAAAATCATACAAGTGAGAGAGAGAAAGTGAGAGAGAGTGAGAGAGAGAGAGGTAGCAGACACAAACAGCCACTACTGACCTGTTAATATGTCTCTATAACCTCGGGGCACAACCTGACCAGGACCCAGTTCACTTGTAGTCCCTTCCCCGCTCACGCTATCCAGTGTGGAGGAGGTGTGGAGGGGGAAGGGGTGTGGAGCGGGGCATTAGAGGGTGGAGGATGAGGATGGAGGATGACATGGGGGGGTGGAGGATGAGGAGGGAGAAGGTGGAGGAGACAGGCAGCGATGGAAGGAGGAGTAGGAAGAGGTAGAGGAGGAGGGGGAGGAGGAAGAGGAGGGGAAGAGGAAGGAAATGCAGCAGCAGTTGACATCCATTAGGCAGGCAACATCATCAACACATCACACGACGATTTAGAGGCCACGCACGGAGGGAGAGAAAAGAGAGAGAGAGAGAGATAATAACGAGCAAAAGAGAGAGAGAGAGAGAGAGAGAGAGAGAGAGAGAACAACAATAATAACATATCGTGCTGTGTTTTGGCAGATCTGTTGTCTTGTACGGAATATATCTTTTAAGGGAGGGAGAGAAGACGTCTTTTGTTTTGTTTTATTTCTGCCTAACAGACTTAGTAGACTGTGGTTGGTGGACACACTGGTGACCATTGGCGGAGTAATGGTCGCATACTAATGGCTGTAAGAGATAGCTTGTCCACCTTCGCCTCTCTGACCACTGACCAGATGGTGCTTATTTCCTTTGTATTAGTCATGGTGTGATTTACAGAACACATAATCTACCCAAACGTAAATAAAAAACACCAACGTCTTACTGTTTACAAGTTTTACTGTGTTGAGGTTAAAGTCTTTCAAAATTAACTTCATGAAAGGTTAGTGTCATATTTTCCAAACCTCTCCACTGGTTATTGTTCTGTTAGGTAACAACGCCACAGTTAATGAATCCGACTAACAAATTGGCTATGTGTGTGCAGGAGACGTTAATAGTGTGTACGAGTATGTGTGTGTACAGGAGACATTAATAGCGTGTATGTGTGTGTACAGGACGCACTATACACACACACACACTTGCTGGTCTCAATGTCGTGTAGATTTGCATGATATTTAAAGGTCAGAGACGGGTGTACCTATTATAATTTAGTCCCATAAATAACATCAAGAACTCAATAACTTCCTATATTAAGTAACATATATTAAGTAGAGAAACAATGAACAATTTATCTAAACGTCATATACTGTTAGGTCATTGTTCATATCTTAAATTTATTGTTCGATTTCTAAGTCAAAGTATATATTAACGTCACTTTTAAAGGTTAAGCTTCAAAAGGAAAATATACTCGACACATTCTGATCATTTAGTCAAAGAGGCGGAGTAGGTCACATGAGGTCCGCCTTCGTCTCCACCATGCACGAA
Organism: Homarus gammarus; assembly: GCA_958450375.1. Taxonomy (NCBI): domain Eukaryota; kingdom Metazoa; phylum Arthropoda; class Malacostraca; order Decapoda; family Nephropidae; genus Homarus; species Homarus gammarus. The sequence goes on from CAUDMG010003716.1 coordinate 1,912,286, forward strand.
CGGGTCAGAAGTTGTCAAGAGCTGTGAGGGGGAAAGGTAAAGGTTTAGCTGGATCGTTCGTTCTTATCTACCACCAAACATCTAGCAAAATGCATGGAAACCTCAACTGTGCCTCGGTTATTCATGTTTAAATTCATTATTATTATTGATGATACTATTAGTGTGATTTGGAAGAGTATAACGTCACAGGTATCCAGCATTAAGACACGAACGAGCCGTCAAGGAGAAGCACATTGTAAAACATGAGTCGCGTCAACTGCTACTCGCCAACATGGTAACACTGTGTCAGCAACTAAAGAACTAAAAACATTTTAGTGGCGTATTCTGGGACACATATTTTGGCAGCTCAGCAAGAGAGAAACAAGACACAACATGAGTATAGAATAAAACTCAATATATACCACCAGGAAAAAACACAAAAATATATACAGTACCTAATGAGTCAAGGGGAGAATATATTCCAAGTTGTAAGGACGGGAAGAAAACATTAGAATACACTACTCTACGACGTATATTGACATGAATATATATACTATATATATATGTATAAGATATAAGAGAAGACCCGACCAAACAGGTATACCCAATTAGGTGGGATTTGAAAAACATGTTATCGGGAACAAATAAACGTACACACGCATTCACACCTTTACATAATGTTTATATGACCCTTCTACCTCCACATACCACCAACATTCAACACTAAGAATGTTTCACCCCACAACCAAACGAGTTAACACAATTTAATGACTTAGAAAATGTTTTACACTACACTCAGTCAAAGTCAAATGAGCTCCTGTTAAAATAGACTCCAATCTAACCTAATCTACTGGGTTGATGAGGTTAGGTTTAGGTTTGGTTTATTTAGGTTTATTTTGGTTAGGTTAGGGAAAGATATGTTAAATTAGGGTTAGATTAGGTTTGGTTAGGTTAAGGTTGGGACTTACTGAGAGTGTGATTATAAAACTAAAGAAAATACTTAAAATTATACTTACGATTTTCATTGACCAAGATGGTTATGGTGAATGATAGTGATATATACTAAAGAATACAATGGTGATATATAGTGACATGATGAAGAACTCAGTGGTGTAGGATGGTAATGAGCTTAATGGTGAATAATGGTGATAACGAGTTAGAATTTTAATGGTGAATTTTATTGGTGATATTCTCAAAGGCACCAAGCATTGCCATTATTCCCTCCCTGCCTTGAGGAATAAGGGAACATGATGAACCTAGTGACCTGGTGACCACAATGCATCAATAAACCAAACCAATTTCACCATTACAGTTACAGACTAAGGGGTACAGGTGTGTAACTCTCACTTAATACTGCTGAACTATTTATTAAAGTCTTATTATAATGTACGAGTATTGCGTTCACTCTAATGCTTTGACGTTTATCTCTACTGTATTTTCTTTCTTTCTCTCTCTTTCTCGCTCACATTAATGTTTTCTTTCTTTCTGTTATTCTGTATCTTTTCTCTTTCTCTCTACTATTCTTTTTCCATCTGTCTTTCTCTCATTTATTTTATCTCTCTCTCTCTCTCTCTCTCTCTCGTAAGATAAACAGCGAGGTAAACAAGTCATGACCACAGGTGAGAATGACTGCGGCAGCTCTCACCTCCACGTTCCCAGTTCTTCGTGTGGGCGACCATTGCTGGGTGTTCCTGAAAGATAAACAAACTATTAGATTGAGTGTGTGTGTGTGTGTGTGTGTGTGTGTGTGTGTGTGTGTGAGTAATATAGATGTGTATATGAATTAAACAGACAAATATTTTCAAGTAGACGATAATTTATGTCTGTAAATATAACACAATATGAATGAATCTATGAACCTAACCTTACCTAACACTAACCTAACCTATCCTAACCCTAACCTATCTTAACCTATCCTAACCCTAACCTACCCTAACCTATCCTAACCTATCCTAACAGACACTAATACAAAACACAATAACAAAACATAAAGTCTGTAAAAGGAAAAATAAACACGAACGAAAAAAAATACTGGTCTGTCAGGAAGTTAACAGACAGGCTCAAGAAAAGTGGAAAATACATCACACTCTTGGGAACAGAAAACGATACCAATTATTTTCTTATATCAAACTGTTTATTTAAGTTTATTTTATCCTAACTTCTTCAATACACAAATACCAATATATTTATCAATTACATACCTAATCTAACCTAATCTAACCTAACCTAATCTAACCTAACCTAATCTAACCTAACCTAACCTAACCGAAATTACCAAGTACCAATAACTGATGATTAGAAATACCATCAAATGCTTTAAATCTTCATCGTATATAATGAGACGAAAGAGGAGGAGGAATGGGGGGTAGGAAGTCGCCCTGTCAAACGTTGTAAAAGTTGACAGAGTTGAAAGACATTTTACGGATAAGTTTAGAGAATTGACAATTAATATACTAGAGTTTCATGTTCACTGTAGGATTAATTATGGGAAATACGAATATCTGACAAGAAATGAGAATTAATGAGAAATACTTATAATTAACGCTTACTAAACAAAACGGATTATAAAAACTAAGAATTAAATAATATAAATATATAAGACAGATTTAATTACGGTTTAATTAAATATACCTGTGTTAAATGGACTTAGACAGTCTGTAGAGAAATGGGGTACAATTATATTTCTTGTTCATGTTACCATCAGTATTTACCAATGATAACAAAGGTAACATACATTAATAACTCTTACTACCTCTGTTAACCTTGAAGTGATTTAGTGCCAGTAGACCATATGACATACGTAGGTTAATGCTAGTGTTAAGGTAAGTTATGGTTAATTAGTGCCAGTGTTAAGGTAAGTTATGGTTAATTAGTGCCAGTGTTAAGGTAAGTTATGGTTAATTAGTGCCAGTGTTAATGTAAGTTATGGTTAATTAGTGCCACTGTTAAGGTAAGTTATGGTTAATTAGTGCCACTGTTAAGGTAAGTTATAGTTAGTGCCAGTGTTAAGGTAAGTTATAGTTAATTAGTGCCACTGCTAAGGTAAGCTACAGTTAGTGCCACTGTTAAGGTAAGCTACAGTACTGTTAACATACAAGGTTAAACAAGGCACAACAATATACCATAACAGTTAATACACATAATGGTTTAACTTACCTAACACCTATATCTATAACATCACAACAACTAAATTATATAATGGAGGATTAAATTATAGGGAATTATTAAAACATACTCTTGTACTCTATCAAAATTCTAATTATCTCTTAAATAATTCATAATCATAACATAAGTATTGCATATAATCTCACTTTGTAATGTTGAGATGTTTAAGGAATAAAGAAACATTGATAACTCATGTTAAAGCGAAAATATGATATGATAATACGAAGATAATTAATAATGAAAGAAAAATAATTGATTCGTCCACCTTATTAGAAAGAAAGTGATCAGTCAGGCGTCATTTAAATATTAGTTTGGTTACATGTTTACGAAAATGCCTTGATTTCTTCTCTTAATTGGCGATGTTAAGTGGACGTATCTAGTTAGGGTAGAGCCTCAATGTAATTTTGTTAAGTGAACGTATCTAGTTAAAGTAGAGCCTCTATAACGGTAAAGCCGCTTCTAACGTTATATCTGTGTTTAAACCAATTAGCGTTGTTCCCAAGTCTTCCAGTTAGGAGCAAAAATATATCTTTAAGATTTTCCGTAATCCTTAACTCGAGCGTCTCCGTACACACACATTACTTCTTGAGATATATAACTTGAAGCTTATGGAGGATATTAAGAAGAGTTATATTAGGTGTTCAAGACTGGCAAGAGGTCGACCTTGAACTCTCCTTAATGTCTGGAGAAATTCAAGGAGGTGTTTAATTCTCCTTAACGTATTAGATTGTTTCCACACACACACACACACACACACACACACACAGACCAATATTGCGCCAACATTGACCCGCTGAGTATGACACCATAAGTACACTTCAGTCAACAATATGTGCTCACTTCAGGATGACGCAACTTTTATTCCGCTTTAGTCTAGAAAAAAACACTAATGCAGACATGAGTTAAAGGTACATAAACAAACAAAAATAAAACTATTGCTTAATTTAGGTATTAACGAAAACAAACCCATAGAGGAAATGATAAAAATGGTTAGATGAGGAAATCGATAAATAGGGATAAGGGATAATAAAGATAATATATATAAACATAATGAAATACAACATGCACTGGATCTCTAAGAGGTCTAGTTTACTTTATATGATAATAATCTGGGGAGAGTCATAAGGGGTGGTACAGTAACACGTCTAGGGAACTGTGTGGTGCTGGGGTACAGTAACACGTCTCGGGAACTGTGTGGTGCTGGGGTGCAGTAACACGTCTCGGGAACTGTGTGGTGCTGGGGTACAGTAACACGTCTCGGGAACTGTGTGGTGCTGGGGTACAGTAACACGTCTCGGGAACTGTGTGCGTGCTGGGGTACAGTAACACGTCTCGGGAACTGTGTGCGTGCTGGGGTACAGTAACACGTCTCGGGAACTGTGTGGTGCTGGGGTACAGTAACACGTCTCGGGAACTGTGTGGTGCTGGGGTGCAGTAACACGTCTCGGGAACTGTGTGGTGCTGGGGTACAGTAACACGTCTCGGGAACTGTGTGGTGCTGGGGTACAGTAACACGTCTCGGGAACTGTGTGCGTGCTGGGGTACAGTAACACGTCTCGGGAACTGTGTGCGTGCTGGGGTACAGTAACACGTCTCGGGAACTGTGTGGTGCTGGGGTACAGTAACACGTCTCGGGAACTGTGTGGTGCTGGGGTACAGTAACACGTCTCGGGAACTGTGTGCGTGCTGGGGTACAGTAACACGTCTCGGGAACTGTGTGCGTGCTGGGGTACAGTAACACGTCTCGGGAACTGTGTGGTGCTGGGGTACAGTAACACGTCTCGGGAACTCTGAAGGAAGGTAAGAGAGTAGCGGGCACCGTGAAGGGGTCGGGGATGGGGGAGGGGGAGCATAAAGTATTTTGAAGAACGGTATCTGACCTGGTTTGACCCGGTGATCGACCTGGTTGTTTGTCTTGAGGGAGTGTGACCTGGTGAGGGCGCTGTGGGAGGCTCGGCGCTGCCTCGGGTACTCGTCACCGCCCTGGAGGAACTCACTCCTCGTGGAAGACCTAAAACTGTGACTTCGGCGTCGCTCAAGCGGACTCATCGATACAGACAACCTCGCCTCCAAGTCCTCAGCTGACATACACAGTAGCGACAACACATTAACACATGCTGGCACAGGGGGTGAGGGTGGTGTGGAGGAAAAAGGTCAAATTTTCTGCTTGTGATACAATAGACAAAGCGTTGGTGGGGAGGGGAGATATAGTGTTGGTGGGGCGGAGAGATATAGTGTTGGTGGGGAGGAGAGATATAGTGTTGGTGGGGAGGAGAGATATAGTGTTGTTGGGGAGGAGAGATATAGTGTTGGTGGGGAGGAGAGATATAGTGTTGGTGGGGAGGAGAGATATAGTGTTGGTGGGGAGGAGAGATATTGTGTTGGTAGGGAGGAGAGATATAGTGTTGGTGGGGATGTTGGAGGTTAGTTGTAATGTAAAATGAAGGAGAGAAGAGTTAATGGAGAGGAAGCAGTAGTGAGAATGAATATGTATGTATGTATGTATGTATGTATGTATGTATGTATGTATGTATATTAGGGGGTTAGGGAGGTATAGTAGAAGCTATCGGTTATCAAGATGAAGATAACAGCTACATCAGAATATGGTGTTTAAGAGATAGGGCAACAAGCATTTAGATACGAGTGACAGAGCGAGGAAGATCACATGATAACTATTGCCAACACTCAGATGGTTGTTACACTAAGCTTCAACACTGACATGATGAAGGAAGAGGAGAATGGTGGTGGGGTGTGGTGGTTAGTATGATGAGGGTGAGTTAGGAGGAGAAGACTCATGATATAGACATGATACACATTATTAGACATGAGAAGACATGGGCATTATATCATACACAAGATACTACATGACATTCAGTATCCACATGTAAAAAAAAAAAAAACACAATCATTTACTGACCACACTGAAACACTATCAAAAAGTTCATTAGTATTGGCAGCAAAAAAATGTATATTACTCTTTATGTGGCAGTCAAGTCAAACAGGAAACAAGCAAGCAATTTTTAGTTTAGTTTAACATGTTATTCCACTGAGGATGAATGATGTCAAGTGGCCACGACAGAGAAAGCCTTTGGGGCACCAGAAAGCGACATCAACTCACCTGTTACCGATGATCATTACGTTTAGAGTTACCTGTGAACCATGTACAGGTGTAGGTGTGTGTGTGTGTGTGTGTGAAAGAATGCAGTATACAGTTCTTTGCCTTAGTTTTTGCCAGCGCTTTACATGACTATTATTTGAGAGAGAGAGAGAGAGAGAGACAGAGAGAGAGAGAGAGAGAGACTACCTCCCACAAGTTAACACAGACACTGACTGGTTAGAAGCTCATCTGGCCTCCATGTGCGTTTCCCATCAATTTTTTTTTACCTCACACGTTTTAGTACCTCCAAATCTCATGTGAGCACGAGCTATAAAAGTTACTATGGCGCCTCTTAACCCCTGTAAGCACGTCATCACAAATATCCTGCATTGCAACTTTTACCATTACAAGCTGAGTGCTGGCCATGATGTATTCAATAACTCAGGGGTAGTAATCACGGCTTTAACGGTACAACAACAGGAGCACTTTCACCTTCCGTTGCCAGCCGTAAGACACCCACAACGGCACCTTAACCCTCCGTTGTCAGCCGTAAGACACCCACAACGGCACCTTAACCCTCCGTTGTCAGCTGTAAGACACCCACAGTGCCATCTAAGACACTCCGTTCTGTGGTAACGGATAAAAACTTACCGTTTGAGAACCTTTTTGAAAACATTTTTTGATTCTGTCTGGATCTGCTGCCTCTTCAGTTGGTGGTTGACCCTAGAGAGGATACTCACCCTCCAGTACGGAGATACACAGTTACCCCTTGAGCACCACAAAGAAAAACTTACCCTTGACACCAAATTAAAACTTACCCCTGAAAAACAGCTAAAAACTCAACCTTGAACACCAGAAAAACACTCACCCTTGAACTCAGGACTGGAGGAGGACTGGTAAGCTACAGAGGAACGCCTTGACTGGGGCAGCGAGTGGGGGTAGGAGCGGGAGAGCTGGTACACCTCGTTCTCGGCCTGCTCGCTCAAGGATGACCCTCGTCTGGAGGGTGACCTAGCACGGGGAGAGACACCTGAGCATGGGCTAGTAGTGGGGGGAGGAGAGGGGAGCGGTGGTTGTTATGGTGGACTCTGGTGGGCGGGTTTATGTCATTGTGGTACAGAAATATATTTTTTGAATAATGATTTAAGGATTGATGCTTTACATATACACACATTATATATATATATATATATATATATTATATATATATATATATATATATATATATATTATTTATTTATTTCATGTAGATCCACAATGAAAACGTGGATAAGATAAATCTTGATGAAATCACACGGGAAAAGGGAAACAACGGAGCACCTTAGCTTTCGTCTTTATTCAGTTGCCTCTGAAGATGTCTTGAATAAAGACGAAAGCTAAGGTGCTCCGTTGTTTCCCTTTTCCCGTGTGATTTTATCAAGATATATATATATATATATATATATATATATATATATATATATATATATATATATATATATATATATATATATATAAACCTATTATGCTTATACACACTTATGAGATAAATATACATCGATCATTATTATATAAAGAGCAGAGTTATCTGTGTATACCGGCTCAGAGGAGGAGTTAGTGTGGGCAACAGGTAAGGTATGAGGTGAAGTAGTCCCAGGGACAGTGTGTACCGGTCTCACTTAGTACAACAATGGGTGCTAAGTGTGGTGGATACCTTAAGGTGTTTACAGGTGTTGAGATACTGTGGTGGTGCCACACACACACATATACACCCCCCCACACACACGCATATACCCCCACACACACATCCCCCCACACACACACATCCCCCACACACACACTCCCCCCACACACATACCCCCACACACACATACCCCCCCCCACACATACACACACTCCACACATACCCCCCACACACACCCCCCCCACACACACATACCCCCCACACACACATAGCCCCCTCACACATACCCCCCCTCATACACACTAGCATCAATATTCATCAACTCATCACCTGTAAACACCACAAATACCTATATAGTTAATAAGAGTTAAAAGTCATTTCTCTCGTGTGGTTAAGAGAAACAGCTGACACTGATCGATGGTAACCTGCACATTCATTATCCTTCATAAACATAAACATCATCTTTTACATATCATTTTTACCTTAATTAATCTCTATAACTTACCTGCGCTTCAAAAAGTTAAGACAAAACAAAAAATCTCAATACATTCTCATAATGTTTTGATCTGCATTGAAAAAAAAAAAAATTATGTAGCAGAGTCATCATTGAAAAAATAGTTCTATATTTCTACTAAACAAAAGGTCAGACATCATCATGCAGTATGGTGACACAAAAAAAACTGCATGACCACAAAAAATGAGGCACAAACAATCACTTCTAGCTACAGGTAACATGGAAGAACATTACTCAACCAGAATGCCCCCAAAAAATTGAGTATTTATGTCTCACTAACCTGTATTGCCCCCACTGATGAAAAGTTTGTTAGTAAGTGCAAATATTGTGTCGATCAATACAGGCTGGTCTATATATATATATAAAAGACGGGCAATAAAGTAATACATGCAAGGAATTTGGTGTTCTTTGACTGACAACTTCACCATCTTGTTTCTCAGTCGTGATGGCGTATGGGCATTAGTCATAAATCTTAACAAAGAATTTAATTGTCAGTTTTGTAGCATATACAAACTTGTCTCCAGTGTGGCCTTGTGAGAAGAGCCACGTAATTACACATACACACACTCGCACGCGCACAAACAAGCTCATACACCCACACAAACACAGAAACAATCATCACTCACATACATTTACAGGCGCATTCATGAACACAGCTGCCAGACTTTTATATATAGCAATGAAACGAATGATGCAATACTCTCGAGTCAGCGGTCCTGGCAAATGACACAAGCGGGAGTGAGTGTGTCGTGTAATGGGGGCCTATGGTGTATCTTGGCTAAATAGTTCCTCAATATCCCTAACCTAACCTATATAATGTGTGGAGTATTAACTAAAAGAAAGCTTAAGGATTATGTAAAAAAATGGAGAAAAAAATCCTCTGAAAATCTAGTTAATTTCCTATAAAAAATTACATAACTCTATAACTTCGCCTTTGAATGACGATATAAAACCCCTGTGTAATATCATATACAAAACTCCTGTTGAGTATTAGCCCTAAACTCTCCATTAGAACTTTACAGTCAGTTCCCCGTCAACAACACGAGATGAATAACCTGGAACACAGCCGCGAGTATTGTCACCAAAAGCGTTTCATATTGCCATATAAGTGTGCCGGACTCGTCAGCTAGCAGCACCTTGTTTCTTTACACTTACTTGTGACAGCAGAAAGCGGAAGACGGCAGAAGGAAGAGTAGTAAATGAATTAGATAGTCGAAAAACACAGGACGTGGCAACTCAAAGGCTATCTTTTTGTTCCCTGGCCTTAGTTGTTTACAATAGATCACAACAACCTACAGATCTAGGGTCATTTGTGTATGTGCATGTAGACAGTATGTGGATGGTAGAGTGTGTGTATGTGAGTATGTGTGTAAATGTGTATGAATGAGAAAGTGCATGTTTGTGGTGTGGGGGTGAGGGTAGGAATTAGAGTGCAGGTGAGACAGTCAAGAGTGCAGGTGAGACAGTCAAGAGTGCAGGTGAGACAGTCAGAGTGCAGGTGACAGGTAACATAAACAACTGTGACGTGTAAACATAAACACACGAGGAGGTATGAATCACGGGAATCCTGCCACCTCACCACAGGAGCCCCCAACACCACGTTATCCATACGTCAACACATATATCAAAACCCATAAACACGAGAAAGTATCCAACTAAACTTATCTCTCATAGGAATAACAAAGGGCTGAAACGTATGGAATCTTTGTGAATCCTGATCTCAAGTTAGAGTCTGGTGGTACCCGAAACCTCTGTTGTGTTTATACTGTGTCCAGGTGATAGGAATTGGACTGTTAGGATGGAGTGTGTTGTAAGGTATCTGTCTTGTGTGGAGAACCATTATATTAACGTTCTGACGCGATGCATTTCAGTTTAAGTTTAATTATTTTTTTCTCTTCTCTCTCTCTCTCTCTCTCTTAATCCATTACATATCTGTCAATCCAGTTAATTATCCATCTATGTATCTATGTACCTGTTTGTTTATTTATCTTATCATTAACCTATGTATCAATGTATCAATCTATTTATCCATCTACTCGTTATTATTCTGTTCCTAATTGTATCAAGTGAGAAGAACAAAACTCAAGACACATGTGGCCTCCTTCCCTCACCAAGACACATGTGGCCTCCTTCCAACACCAAGACACATGTGGCCTCCTTCCAACACCAAGACACATGTTGCCTCCTTCCCTCACCAAGACACATGTTGCCTCCTTCCCTCACCAAGACACATGTGGCCTCCTTCCGTCACCAAGACGCATGTGGCCTCCTTCCCTCACCAAGACACATGTGGCCTCCTTCCCTCACCAAGACACATGTTGCCTCCTTCCCTCACCAAGACACATGTGGCCTCCTTCCTTCACCAAGACACATGTGGCCTCCTTCCTTCACCAAGACACATGTAGCCTCCTTCCCTCACCAAGACACATGTGGCCTCCTTCCCTCACCAAGATACATGTGGCCTCCCTCCCTCACCAAGACACATGTTGCCTCCTTCCCTCACCAAGACACATGTGGCCTCCTTCCCTCACCAAGACACATGTGGCCTCCTTCCGTCACCAAGACACATGTGGCCTCTTTCCCTCACCAAGACACATGTGGCCTCTTTCCCTCACCAAGACACATGTGGCCTCTTTCCCTCACCAAGACACATGTGGCCTCCTTCCCTCACCACACCATATGGATGGCTGGTCATCCGTTAACCCAAGACAACGTAGGTGGTACTTCCTCATGCTGTTATGGACTCATATTAGTCATATGATCATTTTATCAGAGGAGAGACAAAACTTCTGCCTTGGTTTGGGAATATTTCCATGTGTTCTGTTCAGCTCAAGTGATCATGGGTGACCAAGACCTCGTGACTGGCTGTGTCAGGTCAAACTTGTTATACGACATTCCTCACTCGCCAGAAGTACGACCACTGACAACAGGAAAAGTGTAAACTCTGCTGAATAACTCAACACAAATCTCTATTATTTGTTGATATATATTTATGTCTTTACATAAGTCGAGAAAATTTGAAAAACTAACATGCTTTTGTGTTGATTAAAATGAGAACAAAATTATTTCATAAATTAATTATACACCCTAGTGTAAAGTTAACTGACGCAGCAAAACTTCTGACACAGTTTTAGAAGAAAGAGAAAAATAACCTATTTTGCTCTAACTTGTAACAAAATGTTATACAGTTCATCGTATAATATAAAACTAAAACTTTTTGTAAAATCTGCGAGTTTCTTAAGGTGTCGAAGCTGAGGTAATAGACGTTTATGATGAGAGTTAAGTTAGGTTATATCTCACCTCAGCGTGCACTAAAGGTAATATATTGACTGGACAGACACACGCCAGAAACGAGAGCGCCACAGACCTCTGGCACATTTGACCTTTGACCTTCGACTGTGACCTTGATCTTTCACACAAGCTTGAATGTTCAATACGCCATGTCAACCAGGGAAGTCTCCGCCTGCCTTCACTATATATGAAACCTTAACCTTAAAGACGGACAGACAGACAACGCTAACTCAGGCAATATTACAGTCCAAAATCATTGTTACCATAAAAGCGACACACGTAAGGTCGACCCTGCTGGTAGTCGTCGTCTGCCATATTGGCCAGTCCCCCCTAAAACAGTGCACTTTGGCCCACTAGTATTCGCTGGGATCTTAATGATACATTGAAGTAAGTAACTTTAATTTTAGGTTCTCTCGAGGTCACAGTACTAGTAGTGTGCCAACAGGGGGCGGAGAGTGGGGGCTGCCTACCGCCTCCTCGTGTAAACAATAACATTACCCCGTACAGCTCCTCCCAGACCCCCTCGCTCATCGTTCCTAACTCTGCCAAACTACTTTTACGATGGTCATTCTCTCTTTCATCGCCAACAACAAAATACACACACACACACACACACGCAAACACACACACACACGCAAACACACACACACATAAAGTAATCGTTTTAAGTCGTTCCAATAATTATGTTCTTAACATTTCTTTTATTTCTTACCATCATTTATTCACAGACGTTTATCGGTATTGACAGACATTATCGGTTTACAGAGATATTCATCGGCAGAGAAACATAGTCGACAGAGAGACATTATCAGCATACGAAACCAAATTACCGATATAAAACCCTTGTGTGAGAGAGAGAAAAAGAGAGAGACTGCTGACATAAAAAAAAATTATACCTATATGAGCAAAGAGACACCATATCAACACGGATATATCGATCGACCTATAGGGACACATCACCACACACAGAGACACATACTTCCTATAACCAAACAGTAAGAGACCATGTGTATAAGAAGGCAGGAAACGTATACACATTATACAATAAGATATTTTACAAACCAGAGTGTATAAAAAAACATACAATAAAAATGAAAACAAATTAACATACAGACGGATAAAGAAACATAGATAGATTAAAAGATAGATAGATACGATTAAATTGAATTAAGATGTCTAGGTAAAGGTATACATGGATAATATATATTTCATAGGTAAGTAGATGCAATACTTAATTACAGGTATACTAGACAAATAGATGGGTTGAATAGGTGGATAGATGGATAGATGGAATATATAAGAGGAGTTGGCTAGCTTGTGTGTGTGTGTGTGTGTGTGTGTGAGTGTGTGTGTGTGTGTGATACAAGGACGATAGAGTGCGTTACCTCACGGTCTAGTGGAGAGTGAGTTAGAATGTGGTGTAATATGTGGTATAGAGTGTGTTGTAGAGTGTGGTGTAGAGTGTGTTGTAGAGTGTGGTGTAGAGTGTGGTGTAATATGTGGTATTGAGTGTGTTGTAGAGTGTGGTATTGAGTGTGTTGTAGAGTGTGGTGCAGAGTGTGGTGTAGAGTGTGGTGTAGAGTGTGGTGCAGAGAGTGGTGTAGTGTGGTGTAGAGTGTGGTGTAGTGTGGTGTAGAGTGTGTTGTCAGGTAGAGTGCAGTGTCAAGATTTGGTGTCAGGTACAGTGTGATGTCAGGGTGTGGTGTCAAATACAGTGTGGTGTCAGGTATAGGGTGGTGTTCAGGTCATGGTGTCAGAGTATAAAAAAGAACTCAAGTGACATAATCTGATACTTATTATTCCCCTACAATTACGTGTCATCGTATATATCGGTCGAGTGTTTGTCTGTCAGAGCAATTATAACCCTACTGCTCATTTGGGTGAAAAATAATAATAATAATAAAACGCTCTACGACTGTCACTTGTTTTCTTTTGTTTACATCTGATGAGTCTACCTACAGGAGCAGTTTCCAATACCTTCTCTTTATGAACTCTCTATTGATCCTCACAAATTACAACATAGCCACCGCAGTATTTATATTCTATTACGGGGGATTGACCGATAATTTTTCAGATTGTTATTTCCCAGTGGTTGAAAATCTGATGTTTGGGGATTTCATGGGATTAGTTTTTAGATGGGTCTCCTTTAAAAAAATTCGTTCAGGAAATTCGGAGTTTTAGAAAAGTTTAGTTAGGATGCCAATACTTGTATTTCTCTTATTTTCGATAGAGTAAATTTTCCAAATGGCTCTGACAAACAGATGTTCATTCCTGGATGGTTTCTACTCCTGTAAGCTTTGTTTGGGACATATATAACTACCTCATTCTATAACCTCATGTCGTTTATTAAAATATTCATAAACTGCATTACTATTCAACTCTCCTCATATCTACATAAGGGGGTTTCAATACTAACGAAAGGAACAAATCCTAATATACTTCAACGTCTACCTTCAGTACATTAACATACATCCACTATGCTTAAGTAAATCTACTTTTACTGAACAGATAAATAAAAACAATCACTTGAAAATAATGAAAGTTTTGTCTGAATATCAGTGTAAAACAAATGAGCATCAGATCCACAAGACAGGATGCGATACTACAATTCTTTTGATCATTGTCTTAGTGAACACAATAAAATAATATACTACAATAAGATCCATAAACAAGTGAGCATCGGCCTTACTAGAATAATACAAGACAGAATACAAAGTGATCTTACAAATAATAGCAAAGAGAAATCGTTCCTACAATACAAGAGCGCTTAAAAAAGACTAGACTACTTACTATTAAATTAACCAACCAAATAAACAACTGCCCTACGATACAAGATCCAAGACTACACTAAAGTCTATAAACAGGTGAGCAATGAACCAGCACAAGCGGATCCGACACTACGGCAAGGTACCTTGATTCTCTCCAGGCAAGATCAGGATGAAGGAGACCGGAGTCCAGGGAGGAGTTTCTGCTGTCTTCACCATCATCTGTAGGAGGTCAACAAGTAAGACAGGTGAACAATTAGAGGTTTGGCTGGACCTGGAACCTTGTAGGGAATGAAAGAGGTTATCATTTGAGAGTTAAAGAATCATATCTCTCAATGACTCGTTGGTGAACTTTGACCTCTGTAGGGGCTGTGTTATACCAGCCAGCAGGTACATGGATAGAGTTACTGGACATCAAAGGTATAATACATCAAAACTAATCACTTCACGACCGCATACTTCATATAATATTCAAATTAATTCCCATCTTTACCAGTCATAACCAATACAAAGATCGCTATTTACCTCTCGCCTTTACTCAACAAACACGTGAGACCAAAAATTCTCCTCGTCTCTCTAACGTTATGTTAATGAGAGAGGACAAAACCTTGTGTCAACACTGGCCATGAAACGTCAGGTGTGAAAGCGACTACCTGTGGAAATTCAGAGTAAAAAAATATCTTAAAATGTTAGGAAGACTTTTACTAGAATGTCTGCAGGTGTGTCTCCCTTTTTCTCTGTCTGTCTGTCTGTCTGTCTCTTTCTTTGTCTGGATCTTTGTTCCTGTCTCTCTCTCTCTCTCTCTCTCGTCGTGTAAACTTCCTCCACAAATCCTTTCGTTCACAAACTTTAGTTGAAAAATAATCTGGACACGTTGATCTAAATCCCACTATGTATCATCCGTGTGTGTCTGTGTGTGTCTGTGTGTCTGTCTGTGTGTGTGTGTGTGTGTGTCCTTTTCATCCACTTGTTGGCAAGAGTAAGTATATGTTCATAAATTTGTTAAAAAATCTTAAAAAATATAATGATATAATTTTCATAGTATTTTACTGACACTACAGACAGACAGACAGACACACATACACAGACAGACAGACAGAGCCAGACAGACAGATATAGACACACTAGTCCCAGAGCGTTCGAGCAATAATATGATCTGGTAAATTCTGATTCAAACTCCTGAATATGCAAATGACTTTCTCCCAGCTATCAAAGGGCTTTAATCCACCGTGTGCCGCCGCTGGTAATTGTTACAACCAACCACCTGTAAAGAATTTTTCCTCCTTGTGATGAGTATTTATGAGCATTATAAAGTGTTTTTCTTTCTAATGATTGGAATATCGTGTAGGAGGATAAAGTTATAAGGAAGTAGTGATGAAAGGTGTGTGGCCAGAGATGAGGGGTTATTCTCTCTCTCTCACCTGATCCTGAACGCACGGACGAAGGCCTCCTGATGGGGGGTGCCGTGAAGTCGTAGGAGATGATGGAGCCGCGGGGCGTGGCGTTGGCGCTACGGGAACGTCTCTCCTGAAGGCGGTACCAGGTAGGTCGCTCGTCCAGGTAAGCGTGTCTCAGGTCAATCAGCGTCTCACCTGCGGTAATTGGAAATTCCATAAAGGGTTTTAATCTGTGGAAATCAGCACCACAAAATTCGGAAGCTTCTCACCTGTAGGCAATCATCAAAGCCATTAGTGTCTCACCTGTGGCAATCAGCAGAGCCATTAGTGTCTCACCTGTAGGCAATTAGCAAAGCCATTAGTGTCTCACCTGTGGCAATCAGCAGAGCCATTAGTGTCTCACCTGTAGGCAATTAGCAAAGCCATTAGTGTCTCACCTGTAGGCAATCAACAGAGCCATTAGTGTCTCACCTGTTGCAGTCAGGATAGCTATTAGCATCTCAACCGTGGAAATCAGATAATCCAAACAGTATTTTAACCTTTAGAAATCAGTGAATCACGAACCTTTTCACCTGTGGCACCCAGGAGACCTATAGGCGTCTTACCTGTGGCAGTTTAAGAATCCTGTTATGAGGGAAGTCCAGGTGTTTGCCCTTGAGAATGACTGTCGGGGTTATTTTAATGGAAGATTCTGAATACCCACAAGAAGAAAGAAAGAAAGAAAGAAAAAGAATAAACGAGAAAAGAGAGAGCGAGAGAGAGAGAGAGAGAGAGAGAGAGAGAGAGAGAGAGAGAGAGAGAGAGAGAGAGAGAGAGAGAGGTCAAACGTAACTCGAATAAGTGAGACAAGTGAGATAACCACAGGGAGAGATAATGAGACAAGTGAGATAACCATAGGGAGAGATAATGAGATAACCACAGACTAGGGATGCTGCTCCGACGGTGACAGTGAAAATATTTACGACACTACAGTAAATTATCGTAGTTTAGTGAAGTTGTGTTCCTACCTATAACACCAAACTACGATGACTTAACCCCTTGAGTACGATGACTTAACCCCTTGAGTACGATGACTTAACCCCTTGAGTACGATGATTTAATCCTTTGAAGTACTATGACTTAACCTCTTGAGTACGATGACTTAACCCCTTGAGTACGATGACTTAATCCTTTGAGTACGATGATTTAACCCTTGAGTACGATGATTTAACCCTTGAGTTCGATGGCATTGTATTCAGGGGCTTAGGTCATCGTTGTCAAATAGTTAAACTAATTTTCCCTTGTTTTCCTAATTATTCCATTTCTGGCCTAATTACCCCTTATTTCCTCCTAATTATCCTCTTTTTAGCCTAATTATACTTTGTTCCTTTAATACTCCCCATTTTCCCCACTTACACTCCCCTTTATGGGCCTAATCACTCCATTTTATGAGCTAATTTACCCCCCCCCCTATTATGGGCCTAATTACCCCTATTTTACCTCAGTGACCCAATTAAAGTAACACTATCAATGTTGGATTCACGACACAAAATAAATAAATCACGAAAATTTTAAACGCGAAACTAGAATATGTATTGATATTGACTAAAGCTTAAGGTAGACTATTTGACGGATTTTCTCTATTCCTCTATCCATCTAATCCATCGATCCATCCATCAGTCACTCTCTCTCTCTCTCGTAGCCATAACTTACCCAGGAATCCATTCTCACTGTCAGATACAAAGTCCCACACAGACATCTCCAGCGTGAGGCCCATCAATGAGTCGGCCGTCAAACCCTCCCAGATGAAGGAGGAATTCCACATAGGTTTACACGACGACTCCGCCACTCCCGTACTGTGTATCTTGCAGTCGCTGAAGGAGAGAGAGAGAGAGAGTCACTTGAGGGGGGCTTGGAGCTGGGTGGGGTGGGGTTGGGTTGGGGTGGGGTTGGGTTGGGGTGGGTGGGTTGGGTTGGGTGGGGTGGGGTGGGGTGGGGTGGGGTGGGGTTGGGTGGGGTGTGGTGGGGTTGGGTTTGGGTGTTTAATTATCATGTAAAATATACTGGGGTGCCTAAAGTTCATGTGATCCAATAAATTGAATAAAACTTGGATATCCTGAAGAAAAATAATTATGACTAAATACTTTAATTACCGGATGGGATATTAACTAAAATATTGTATAAATGTTAAAATACGAGTCAGATCATCACCAATACCAGGTCAGGTCATGTTATCATCAACACGAGGTCATGTCAGGTCATCATCAACACGGGATCAGCAATGGGCCTCACAGTGAAGGTATGATGGTACCTGTCACCTGAGAGGTATTATGCTACGTGAAGCCAATTAATGAGGAGCATCAGTGTGACCGCCAATACCTGCTGGATGCTGCACCACACCTGTCTTAATGAGAGAGAGAGAGAGAGAGAGAGAGAGAGAGAGAGAGAGAGAGAGAGAGAGAGAGAGAGAGAGATGGGGGGGGAGGTAATCAGACTCTTTGGCGAAAAGACAGAAATTCAGCTGAGTTATTAGTGTGACTTGAAGGGTTCATATCAGGAGCTCAAAGATGGTACTACACTGTTTTCGGTGACGTGTGTGTGTGTGTGTGTGTGTGTGTGTGTGTGTGTGTGTGTGTCTACAGAAAAAAATCTTTCTTATACACACACACACACACACACACACACACACACAGGCTACATAAACGAACCACCACAAGTGAGCAGAAACAATTATTCTTCCACCTGTGCAGTAGCCGCCAGCCCCCGGGTCTCTAGGGGCGAGATTCCCCAAATGGAAACTCTGAGAAACGAGCTTAGCAAGTGTTGAGGATTCTCGCGGTAGAGGAATGCAGGATTTAGGAATCCAAAGACGGTAACTACCCACTTAATGAGTTGACGAAGATAGGTAAGAGAGAGAGAGAGAGAGAGAGAGAGAGAGAGAGAGAGAGAGAGAGAGAGAGAGAGAGAGAGAGAGAGAGAGAGAGAGAGAGCATCCTGTGACAGTATTCATGCCCATTACACTCACTAATAAGTAGGAGAGAGGCAACCATCTCCTCGGCAGTTAACAGAAAGCGGACACCTTTAATACAACTCAGGTAACAAGGAACCACAGAATCAGCTCAAGGTCCCTTCTGTGGCCCGTCTGTCACAAGGGAACCATCAGGTGGTCCGCCTCCCACAGAAGAGTCGTTTTCTTCAAGACAAGGAAGTGTTTCTTACTCCCAGGAGAGGGTCGGTGAAGCAATCCAATTTTCGGAGAAATTTTAGACCAAGATTTTAAACGACACGCATTTTACCTTTTACGGTCGTCAGCAAGTATCTATCCTACGATCAGGAGAACTGTAGGTGGAAGAAACGTGATTACCCTGACGGAGGCGAACCAGTGAGGGGCTCAGGAGGGATGTGGGTGAGAGTAACAGCAGTCATAAAACTCCCCCAAACACCCATATTAAAGACACAGCTCAGAGATAAACGAAGGACTCCAGGAACCACAAGAGGAAGGAACTACTGCACCGAGACTCACTTTAGGACTTCTTGAACTCACCTGAAAGGATAAAGGCGGAGACAGACGAAGGCCTCAGGGGGGCCGTAGGTGGAGCTGTCCCTGAAGCGTAGATCATGGGCCGACACCACCGTCACTATAAGGTGGGACTTCTCTTGGTCGTACCATAGTTGTATCTGCAGCTTACCGCTCACTGGGTCCCTCGTCACGTCGCTCTGTGGGGAGGGCGAGAGGAGGGGGATAAATGGGTGATATGGAGTGAGAGGAAGTGTAATGGAATGGAGAGGGACAAGAGGAAGGGGAGATAGTGAAGAGAGAGGAAAGAGGAAGCTAGGGGAGAGAGGGAGAGAGAGAGAGAGAGAGAGAGAGAGAGAGAGAGACCAGTGGATTGTACACACACGGTAGATTCCACTTATATTTTCCCCTTATGTTTTACTTAACTATTACTGACAGTCTTCTAATTATACACAAGCACGTGAGTACAGGTAAGCGGTACACCTGTCAGGAGCTTCACCACCAGATACACAACCTAACAGTAAATATATGTGTGCTGATACCTGTGTTAATGAGGGAACGGCCGCAGTTGTTCTCCGACTACCCCAGTGACCTGTCTCCCACGTACACCACCACCACCTACACTCTCCCACGTACAACACCACCACCTGCACTCTCCCATGTACACCACCACCACCCACACTCTCCCACGTACACAACCACCACCCACAGCCTCCCACGTACACCACCACCACCACTCTCCCACGTACACCACCACCACCACTCCCTCACGTACACCACCACCACCACCACCCACAGTCACCCACGTACACCATTACTAGAAAACCTCAGTAACTCAATTAACTCTTAGAGGAAGAAAAATACAAAAACACAAACAAACAAACAAACAAACAAACACAACTCAAGGCGTCACATCTGGTGTTGCAATTGCCACGTTTATACAACATTTACCTCGGGTTTATTGCCTACTCTTGCAACACGCTTACACGAGATACTGTTGCACAATCAGAATTCTAAATGGGGTCTTCTGTTTATTTGTTTATTTGTTTGTTTGTTTGATTGTTTTTCTTGAGAATTATGTAGGTATCAGATTGTTTAGTTGCGTCTAATTGTTGGTGTCTCTATAACTTGACTAGTTGAACCATTAACACAGGTGATGGCCGACTCTGTGGAGGTGTTCTGACTTATGTAATGCCAGAAGTAGTACTCAGAATACAGTGGTCAGGGGATAGTGGTCAGGACATAGTGGTCAGGACATAGTGGTCAGGGTATAGTGGTCAGGACATAGTGGTCAGGGTATAGTGGTCAGGGCATAGTGGTCAGGACATAGTGGTCAGGGTATAGTGGTCAGGACATAGTGGTCAGGGTATAGTGGTCAGGACATAGTGGTCAGGGTATAGTGGTCAGGACATAGTAGGCCCCCCATAGTGTCCCCCACGTACACCACCACCCACACTCACATGTACACCACTATGTCGGTATCCAGCGCACTGAGAGGACCTCCCCTTTAATATAACGGAACAACAGTATTCTTAACTCACTTTATAGGTAATACACAATGGAAAAAATCGATGAATTTGTAGTTTCAACAAATCACGGCTCTCGAGTTGAGCAATTTGTTTAAAGTTTAGACAATTTTAAGACATTTTTCTTCTATTACGAATCCCTCATAAACGGTCTAAATATACCAAGGGAGGAGCCCCCCTGCTTGGAGGTTTGGTTAGGTAATTTTAGGTCATTTGCGAGGGATAAGTCATAGAAGAAAAATGTCTTAAAATTGTCTAAACCATCGGTAAAACACATTGCTCAACTCGAGAGCCGTGATTGGTCGAAACTACAAATTGACCAAAAAATCCATCTACTTGGCTTGGATGTTATCAGTGCAGTAAAGTAGTAATGGTTGAAGACTGTACCTGGTTGTTATCTCACGAAGCTGTATGTATAAAACACTTTCACTTGGTGTTTCCATAAGGCATAACGACATAAAGCTTAATTTCGAGTAGATTGCTTCCTGCACTGTACTGGCCACCCATTGTCTCACAGCCGCAACACTCCCCACTTGGCTGTGAGACTTGGGGGGTTAAGATTCCTTATTTGGTGGCAAACTGAATGATTCCCTCAGAGAAGGTTTGTTCTTGCCTCCTCTACTGCTGTGTTGGAACTGTCCCTTCATGCCCGTCTCGACCCGACGATAGATAGTTAGAATCTGTCTCGCAGTGTCAGACCACATGTTCGGTACAGGGTCGCCTGGGGTATTTGTACATTATTTATTTTATAATTACAACTCCACACTTGATGGAAAGTATATTTATCTATTCATATGATACAAATTTCATAAATTCATAAAACTCTTCTTCTGTAGTTGCCTAAGAGGTAAAAAAAAAATCCCTAAATATACTGTAATGTGTAATAATATTCACCAATACCCCAGTGTCAGTTATAAACCTGACAACAGTGGTCAGAACACACAGTGGTCAGGACACAGTGGTCAGAACACACAGTAGTCAGGACACAGTGGTCAGAACATAATCATTTTGCAGCCGCTTTAGGCGTCCAATTTTCCATCCTGTCGAAACTCCTCTCGCCCTGCCTCGTACAGCGCCAGCTAGGGAGACGCAGTAAGTGACAACCTCCCCCCAGTCAGGTGGTCCAGGGCGCGAGTTTCTTAGCATAAATTTGTCGTCTTGTCTGATAATTCCCGAGAGGATTCACTGTTAACTTACTATAATAAGCATTCTCATATAAAACCTCGAATCATCATGTGCTTCTGTCAATGGTAAATACTTGGTCTAGCTGACATGACTGATGAAGGTCTTAGTCTGTTCAAAGATTTGGTTCTAATTTGAGCTTCTTGATGACAAAGTTCGCCGCTAGATGGAGTTGATGTTTATCTGGTTATATATGGAAGAACGAGACAAGTTTGCCCTCTCGTGTGTAATGTACCGCCCACACTCACAGTTCAGCGGCCCTCCACTTTTCATGCTACAGGACTTAATGATCTTCTCTCGCGATGCAATTAACAGAATGTGATGATGGTCGAAAATCTTAATCATTTTCATGTCAGAGAAACACATGATGAACTGATCATGGTTCACGGCCTCCTTTAACAAGTCGAATCTTTGGTGGTTCGTTGGATCCAATCACGACAGATCGGGGTGAGAGGGTAGTGCCGTGTTGGCCCCTCGACTCAGGTGTGGCCAGACCTCTGAGAGACAGGAGACGGGGATTAAAGATTCAAAAAACAAAAACAAGTGAAGATTAACGTGTATTAATATCTCAACATATAAGTTAAAAGGCAACGTTGCTCTTGAAGTTTGGTTAGTGAGATATTTGAGCCAATAATTACTGTTAAGAGCCTAAGATTAAACAACACGGGGATAGATAGTTAGATGCACTGGTCGTTGTCGTGGATGATGCAGGTGTGGTGTGTGAGGACATGACGCAGGTGTGGTGTAAGGACATAACACAGGTGTGGTGTGTGAGGACATGACACAAACACTACAAACTGTGGGACATCATGAGGAACCTCCACGTGTCGCTCCAGGGCTAATCTGTGTTGACATGGATGATCTTCACATTATTTACTCCCTGATGAAGGTCACATCCACAAGCGTCAACATTACATCCACGATTTTCTTCAGGGAATACCATCGGCGTGTAAGATAATCCCTGTACACGGCCCTACACTTATATACTTCATGATGGTCCAAATGATCCTAAAAGTAATGATGAATTCTTGATAAATCTTGATGCTTGGAGGCTCACCCGGCAAACTGCTTTTACCCGAGATAAAACTCACTCGCTCACCACAAACTTTAGGATTATAAAACGTAAAACTTAGGCTTGGGAATTTTCACCAAACAGCCAACAATTTTACCCCCCCAAAAGGTTCCTTAAGAGTCAGTAATGTTTTAAAGTGAAAAATATCTCTCAGAGGCAGGAAGATCCCAGACCTGACGTAGGGCTTCAGGTCCCTCAGTGACTCCTTTACCGTGTGGTGCCCCTGGCTGTAGGAACACACTGGGTATAAGATGCAGGCGTGGGCACAACAGCTGATCGCCAGGGTCTAGTTACAAGTACAGTCAATTACTCTCCTCCTGAACCACGAACCCCAAAGATTCAAACTAATGAACCCGAAGCAGTAGACTGACACATTCTTCCACCCATCAATGCTTCGGATGCATGAATGTGAATCTTTGGGGTTCGTGGTTCAGGAGGAGAGATAAACGGACTTACTCCCTACACTTAACTAAACTCAGAAAATAATAAAATAGTTAAAAATCGACTTAAAAATAAGAGATAAGGGATTTATGCCTCAACTATAATCCCTAATGAAATGTGTTAGGTGGTAAAGGTAGAGAGAGAGAGAGAGAGAGAGAGAGAAAGAGAGAGAGAGAGAGAGAGAGAGAGAGAGAGAGATAAACAGCTTGGAGCACCAATTAACCTGTATAGGGATGTTGTCAGTATTCAAAGGACATAACATTTGGTCTTGTTATTGCGGTGAAATTACACTAATGGTCCCCATGTATGTGTGTGTGTGTGTGTGTGTGTGTGTGTGTGTGTGTGTTTACAGCTTCAACACTTCTCCTTTCTAACTACATAATGTTCCTGATGAGTAACGCTTAATGAAGCAATAATGACATAGTGGGAGCGCATTATGACGTAACGATGACATAATAACGACGCCACTGCTGTCAAAGACGTATGAGTAACGTATTGGTGATGTAAGAAGAGAGAGAGAGAGAGAGAGAGAGAGAAAGAGAGAGAGAGAGAGAGAGAGAGAGAGAGGCTACTTACAGGTATTCTCGGTAGTTTTCTTCTGGAACTTGACAGCTGTGACTTGTCGCTTTCACCCTCTGGAAAAAAAAGTTAAACACATATGATTCACGACTCTATACCAGACGTGGCACCTGATTAAACCTATCTTACGCTTAATCTATCCTGATATAACTTAACCCAACCTAATCTATCCTGACTTATTCAAATTACTAATCGAACCAAAACAAACCCGAAGATATGGTACAGCAATTCGGGTAATCTGATCACACCCCCCCCCCCCCCCACACACACACAGCATTAGGAAGAGGAAGGCTAAGAGAACCCACCTGAGGGAGATCTGCCCTCCAGCGATCCCTTCTTCTGCTGAACTAAGGCACTCGGGTCGTCGCCGTAATCCAAGGAGCGACTGTAAGAGAGAGAGGCAAGTTAGACCTTCCTGGATATTATGTTGGATCGTGTTCTCTACTTGTGTTGTACGTGACCTCAGAGGCCATTATGGTAAGAGGATGACGCGTATGACGTACTGTAGGTGTTTCACTAGACGTATACTGATATAGTTTCACTTTGTGTTTACTTTAAGAGTGTTGTGAGTATGGGTTGGATATTTTTGTACCTCTCTGCTGCTTTGTTGAAGAAAGTGGAATGTTGGTATTTATATTGAATTTTACCTCTTAATTCTCAAATATGTTAACTAGATACAGTATTTACCTCCAGGTGAGAGCATGCTGCGCCGCCCCCTGTAAGGTGTACCTGGACGGGCAGAGGCGAGGTAAAGAAGCACTCAATACCTGTACGAGGCAGGTAATCCCCCTATTACTGCCGCCGTGCCTCAGATCATCGTGTTTCCCACCCACTCTCCCATTGATCGTACATAACAGCTCTATTGGCAGAGTGTGTGGTCGGGAAAAAGAGGCTTACGATGACTGATATGCTATGGACCTTATACAGACCCTCCCTCTACTCCCTTTGTATATAAACTCACAATATGGAGGTGACTGAGGTAGCTAAACAGGCTAAAGTAACCAATAGTGACTGTATGAGAACTGGCCATTGGTTACATTAAATCCAAGAAAAAACCCTCCATCAGTCAGGTCAGGGAGCAGAAGCATTAACCCGACTAGAAGGAGTAGAATATAATATGCCTTCCGTGTAGAACAAATTATGTTGAGTCCTTTCTTCACGTCTCATCTTCCTTAATGGTGAAATTTGCCGTCACTTCATCAAGGTGAGACATCAAGAGAACGTCTTAATTAGGTGTAAGTTACTTCCCTTCTTATGATACAGCTGGACACCCTCCTATTGCAGGATCCTAGAGGCGCCCCACGACCCAGACATCCTGACACCCTCCTACTGCAGTATCCTAGAGGCGCCCCACGACCCAGACATCTTGACACCCTCCTACTCTAGTATCCTAGAGGCGCCCCACGACCCAGACATCCTGACACCCTCCTACTGCAGTATCCTAGAGGCGCCCCACGACCCAGACATCTTGACACCCTCCTACTCTAGTATCCTAGAGGCGCCCCACGACCCAGACATCCTGACACGCTCCTATTGCAGTATCCTAGAGGCGCCCCACGACCCAGACATCCTGACACCCTCCTACTCTAGTATCCTAGAGGCGCCCCACGACCCAGACATCCTGACACCCTCCTACTGCAGTATCCTAGAGGCGCCCCACGACCCAGATATCCTCCTGGTGATCATGCTCCTTCTTGTCCTGGCTAAAGCAAGAAATATATCCTTTATGACCTAAATGAGTTGACACCTTTCTTCTGCCTCTCCTCGTAACATCTTCCTCCCTCGGATAATGCTCCTCTCACCTCCTCGCCTTCTTCTCATTTATCTTCTCTTCACACCTTCTTGTCCACTTATCCTTCTCTCTCTCTCCCCAATTTAGGTGACTGCGTCACTTGGCCTCTCCGCCTTCTGCCACGCCCCCCCCCCTCCACCACCCACTTCCTAAACACGGCAGAGTTGATGCCCTCACCAAACTCGCGTCTAACAAAGACACTGTTGGATACAGTCTGGGTCTGTCAAAAAGAACCTTTAAAACTGTAATCAGTAAAGAACTTGTTGATGAATTTGGCGCAAGCAGACACGTGCAAACAGGAAAAAGTTAATCCATTGTTTACCACGATGAGATGTATCAAGTGAAACATGTATATGAAGCAAGTAACAAGATCACTAGATTACAAGATGTTGTAACCGCTAGACTAAGGTGAGGATATAAGTACCTCTGGCAGTATATCCCTCAAGCAGATGCGAACAAGACTAAATGTAAAGTGTGTGGCCAGACATATAGCCACACACTTTAAGTCCTTGAGAGTAAGAAGATAGAACCTTTTAGGGACAGGTCCAAGCACACTGTGTGAAATGGCACAACACTTTATCTCTAATGGCAAGATACTGACATATTAAGATTGTATCCACTATTTGGCACTCAGTAGCTATATATTCTCCCATGAATAGAACCAAACACAAACACACAATGTGTTTGAATACCTCTCATACAAATGTGATTAACAAAGTGTGCGGCCAGACATATTGCCTCACACTGCTGTACTCAGGCAGCTGTGAACAACAAAGTGTGCGGCCAGACATATTGCCTCACACTGCTGTACTCACGCAGCTGTGAACAACAAAGTGTGCGGCCAGACATATTGCCTCACACTGCTGTACTCAGGCAGCTGTGAACAAGTCTCCCTCTATGTACAGAACTAAACAAATAATATATATGAAATACTCTGTAATATTTAATGCCATAATATCCTGACCACTGGGGACTGTTATACACACCCCTTGTGACCTCTACTCTGTAATCCTTTTGCATTACCACTCACAGGATGAATATAGGGTGCACAATAAACTAGCCGCTGTAAGTGGCAGAATTCAAATTCAATACCTACCGCCTACAGCCCACCCACCAGCCACCCCACCACCACCCATTACTTACTGCACACCTACCACCCACCTCACCACCACCCCTTGCCTACCACCTATAGACCACCCTCCACCCACCCCTCACCAACGCCCACTTCCTACCACCATCACCAATATCCACTATCAACAGATGCTTCCTAATGCCCACCCACCTCTTACCACCACCCACCACAACCCACCACCACCCACTGCAACCCACCACCACCCACTGCAACCCACCACCACCCACTGCAACCCACCACCACCCACTGCAACCAACCACCACCCACTACATCCCACCACCACCCACTGCAACCCACCACCACCCACTGCAACCCACCACCACCCATTCTACTCAAAAAAGATCTCTGAGGATACTTAAACGTGTCGCTTCTCACACATTTTGTCTTCACTTTTTCCTCGGTAAATATTCATCTCTGTCGCCCCGTCCTCACACACACACACACACACACACACACACACACACACACACTTCCCAGAATTGAAATATAAATGATAAAAATCTTATGCAGAACATTATGATGAAAGAGAATCGTGAACGTTACAAGTGTGCAGGTGCGTGACCCTGCATGAGGTGACCCCCCCCCCCCCCCTAGAGGTCAGGGGCCTCCCCGGAGAGAAGGAGAATTATTGCTGAAAGTCTTTGCCGCGCTCGTGGTGGTGGTGGTGGTGATGGTGGTGAGGGTTAGCGTGGCGGTGATGGTGGTGATGGTGGTGATGGTGGTGGTGGTGATGGTGGTGGTGGTGGTGGCGGTGAGGGTTAGCGTGGTGGTGATGGTGGTGGTGGTGAGGGTTAGCGTGATGGTGATGGTGGCGATGGTGGTGATGGTGGTGGTGGTGAGGGTTAGCGTGGTGGTGATGGTGGTGATGGTGGTGATGGTGTGTCGATTACGTAATTAAGAAAGATAAACTGTAGTGTAGTCGACGTCGAAGAGACACTGGAAGGGGGGCAGGAGGGAGGGAGGGAGGGAGGGAGGGATGAAAATAGGGAGGGGATACCTTGGTCGCTATGGGGTTGCCATGGTGATGGAGGGAAGGAGTGTGTGTGCGATGATGTTGTTTGGATGAAGGGGAGGGAGGGAGGGAGGGAGGGAGGGAGGGTCGATTCCTTTCTATAGAGATGGATAATTAGATGGAGTCTTTGATGGCGTGACGGATGATAGGAAAGTAAGATTGTGGTTGACATGCTTGTGGTAGATGGTAGTGGTGGTGGTGATGGTGGTAGTGGTGGTAGTTATGGTGGTGGTGGTGTACTGTAGTATTGTAGACTGTTTAGGTCATTCTGTCGCGTGGTACAGGTGTGTGATGCAGGTGTGGTGTGGTACAGGTGTGTGATGCAGGTGTGGTGTGGTACAGGTGTGTGATGCAGGTGTGGTGTAGTACAGGTGTGTGATGCAGGTGTGGTGTACTACAGGTGTGTGGAGCAGGTGTGTCGTAGTACAGGTAAGAATGCCAAGAATATTAATGCGTATATGTTAAAATCTGGTAATTATTTTTTGACAACACTGTAAAAAGGAACAAAAACGAACCGATTCAAGCCCAAAATTTTCTATAACACACACACACACATACACACACACACACACACACACACACACACACACACACAGGTTGCTATTGGTCGACTGATTTTAGGTCTCGTTTTCCGACTCTCTCTCTCTCTCCCTCTCTCCCTCCCTCTCTCCCTCTCTCCCTCTCTCCCTCCCTCCCTCCCATGGACGTACAGATCATTGGAGGGTTCAAGGAGTAGCTCAACGGTGTCATCTTGGGGTAACAGCTCCTCCATGATACTACACACTTCCTCGAAAGTACGATCCGTCAGCCCAACGCCATTCCACTCTAGAACCTGAGAGAGAAAAAACCACATCCAATTAGAAAGTTTATTGGGAAAGTTATTATTATTGACTGTAAGGTGAAAGTAATGTACTGTATATGGGTAATTATTATCAAAGTAGATGATTAGAAAGTTTACAGGGAAACTTTCTTTTGGTTATATTAAAGGGAAAAACATCAATATTATTCTCTTAAATAGAAAAAACCCCTACATAAATATATACTAAATAAAATATAATAAAAACTAAAGGAAAATTAAGAGCTTTTTAAACAGGCAATATTAAAATAAAATTAAAATATAATTATCATAATAACTAAAGTCAAATTAATTTTCCTCTATAACAACAAAAACAAAAACACGAAATTAATAATACTGTACATATGATACTTTTCCTTTTATAATTAATTAAAAAAATATACAGGTAACCTAATCACATATTCACGAGGTTTCATAATGATATTTGTGATGTTCAGACTCAGTAAACCTTTCCTACAGTAGTTCAGGTGAGCTCTATAAGCCTGTCTGGCCACCCGTGGATACAGTACATAAAACACTCAGCCTTCAGTACACCCATTTACAGTGCTGGCCTCGGGATACCTTGGGCATGAACCAAGAACCCTTAAACCATGCTGCGAGCGTTGTACCCACTCAGCCACCGTACTCCTAACGTCCACTAAATGACGTATCATTACTCTTAATAGTAATAACCTTCCATATTTATCGTTTATTTATAAAAAAAGTAATTAATGACAACAGTTAAGGACCCATCATTAATTAGGTCGGTAATTACTGGCAGGTGTATGAGATGAGGGTAATAATGTGATCACTTTAGAACCATGCATCAGGGGTCTCCTTGTAGGCCTAGCTTGCTCGCTGGGGTATCTATCTATCTACCTACCTATCTATCTATCTATCTATCTATCTAGGGACCTGACAAGATCCACACAACTGATTACCTTAAATGAAGTACCGAAAGTGTCCACCAAATATATCCTTGGCAGCTCTCCGACACAGTGTTGTATTTCTTGGGGAATATTGTTGATCGTGTCGCTGATTATTATTGCTTTTAATTTACCAATGGCTAATCTGGGCCCGAGGTGACCATGATGACTACATGGTCACCCGAGGGCCTATAGTAGCCTAGGGTTCTTCCATGCTATGACTCGTGGTACTATCTTGATGAAACCTTCCTTGGTTATTTTCGTCTTGTGTAAGCTACTCAATAAGCTCAGGATAATGTTGATGTAACGTTCTGAGTTTAATGTTGCTGAGAAGAAAATTGAACCAATAATTCTTTGCCGACTTACAGCACACCAAATCAATTTTCCCGAAATGGAATGGCCTTTTGTGCACCGCATAAAGTTGTTCACTTAGGCATAAACGAGTGTTCAGTGAATTATCATATCCAGAAAGATGAATCATGCTCCATCTGAAGCCACTCACGGTAGCCTACACGCTCCTGGCTACGGTAACTGGTGCACTGCAGGAATTTTGTAGGGATAAAGTTTGAGTGTCTTGACCGCCTGCCTTACACTGCAACATGAACAGTGAGTTTATTGTGCCATTCTTTCCCCTGTAACAACACTTGGCTGTCACATGTTTCTCTGAACTGCTTCACCAGTTTCCATATCGCTAATTTCGAAGGTTTTGCACGACCACCAAAGTGACATTTCAGTGCTCTTTGTCATTCCTAAAGGAAGCATTCTTGCTGTAATCTTGAACGAGCAACACGCGTTCTGCCACAGTGAGCGCCATGGCGTGACATTAAAAACTATTAAACGCCTCTGATGGATCGTGTGATAACTCTCAGGGTCATGTCACGTGTTTCTGTAACATTACGCTACATTTACGCAACATATTAGGTTCACAGCTGATAGAGTTTTAGCGTATGGGAATTATTTACGGTTCCCGAATAAAAAAAATCATCCTCTCGTTTACCTATTCATTTACAATCTCTATCTATGTGTTTGTTCGTGTGTTTCTCTGCTCTTATATCTATCCATCCAGGTTGGTGTGATTGTGGTCAGGTGAGATGATCTACCTGTGCCGATGTAATTAAGAGAAACTTAGACGTGTGTGTATGTGTGTGTGTGTATGTCTGTGTGTGTGTGTGTGTGTGTGTGTGTAATATGTGTGTATATGTGTGTTAGTCAGGAAGTCATCTGTACGTTACAAATCCATTTTATACACAATACAAAATGAAAAAATAAATCAAAATAAATATCAAAACAGAAGAGGTCTTACTTTATCACCTTGGGAGACGCCGGCTACCTCGGCTGGCCCTCCACGCACCGTCCACACAACGTAAGCGAACAGGTGACCATCTGTGCCCACCTTACCGCCTACAACACGCATACCCAGGCCACGAGCTGCAACAACAAAAACAACAATTAGGTGTTATTAGTGATATTACAATAACAACCTCCAGGTCACAAGGTGCAATAACAAGAGACAGGGTTGTTACAGACTGTGCTGCAATAATAACCATTTCCAATACCAAAATGTATTACCAAGGTTGTGAGAATATCCACAGACCTCGTACAAGAGTTTAGTGTGTGTGTGTGTGTGTGTGTGTGTGTGTGTGTGTGTGTGTGTGTGTGTGTGTGTGTGTGTGTATGCCAGTTGTACAGTAATGGAAACACAGAATTAAATCAGTTAATATATAAATACGTTCTTCCTCTCCCTTCCTCCTCCTCTAATCATCACCATTAGCCGTCTCTCACTTCATGCTTCTCTCCATCTTCTTTCACGAACTGTTTCTCCTTCTCTCATTTGCCTCAATTTCCTTTTTCGTCTCTTTCTCTTCTCTCCACTTTATCAATTTTCTCTCATTTTTTTTTTATTTTCTTGTTTCGTTATTTTCTTTTGTTTTCTTTTTATTATATTTTCCTTATTTTCATTTTATTAGTTTCCTGTTTTCTGTCTCTGTAACTTTATTGTCTGTCTGTTTGTCTGTCTTTCTGTTCGACCTCTCTCTCTCTCTCTCTCTCACACAAGGGGGTCAAGGGGGTCAAGGGGGGGGGGGAATTACCGGCAAAAGAAGATTAATGAGAGGAAGTAAACTTGTGCTCCGGGTTCGAACCCCCCCAACGATACTCCGATCCCACTAAGGCGATTAAGGGATCAATGATAGCTGAGAGAGAGAGAGAGAGAGAGAGAGAGATAAAATAAAATATGACAAAGTACTTTTAATTATTACATTACATTTAAAAAGAAACAACTTTGGGATTCCTGAATAAATTCAATAAACAGATGAATAAATAAAAATAAATAAGTAAACGTATAAACAAATTAATAAAAAATAAATAAAAATACAGGTAGAGAAAATTACCCCAAGCTCCTCCTCCTCCCCCTCTTCCTCCTCCTCCCCTTCTTCCTCCTCCTCCCCTTCTTCCTCCTCCACCTCCTACACGTCTTCCTCCTCATCCTCCCACTTCTCCTCCCCCCTCCTCCTCCTCCTCCTTTAATATAAACTTTGCTAAATTATAACAATATCAGGTAGCCCCTCTTCCTCCTCCTCCTCCCCCTCTTCCTCCTCCTCCCCTTCTTCCTCCTCCACCTCCCCCTCTTCCTCCTCCACCTTCCCCTCTTCCTCCTCCTCCCCCTCTTCCTCCTCCACCTCCCCCTCTTCCTCCTCCTCCTCCCCCTCTTCTTCCTCCTCCACCTCCCCCTCTTCCTCCTCCACCTCCCCCTCTTCCTCCTCCACCTCCCCCTCTTCCTCCTCCACCTCCCCCTCTTCCTCCTCCTCCCCCTCTTCCTCCTCCTCCCCCTCTTCCTCCTCCTCCTCCCTCTCTTCCTCCTCTTTAATCAATAGATGGGAAGTGCTTTCTATATTACGTACGTTAGTCTAGTCAGCTGTTGTTGTTTTGTCTTTGTTGATGTTTTTGTTGTTGTTTGTTTGTTATGTTGTTGTTGTGTTGTTGTTATTATTATTATTATTATTTATTATTATTATTATTATTTTATTCTTGTGTGTGCGTGTGTGTGTGTGTGTGTGTGTGTGTGTGTGTGTGTGTGTGTGTGTGTTTTAGTATAATATAAACCTAACCTAACCTAACCTTTACACTTGACCTACAATACCTAGGTCAGTTAGTTTGTCAAGTTGTTGAGGTCAAAGCTTACACGACCATGACCCGCCCACCATACCCAGGTGTACCGTGTACCTGTTGTATAGTTGATTAAGGTGCGGAGCTTCTCTACCTAATGACTAGTTTAATGGAACACAGAGTTGGTTCACCTCTTGGTCATGGTGTGTGTGTGTGTGTGTGTGTGTGTGTGTTGGAGGTGGAGAGGGAGAGGGAGGAGATGATGAAAGGGGTGGGAGGAGGAGAAGAAGAAGAAGAAAAAGAAGAAGAAGGAGATGAAGAAATAATTAACGTACAAAATAGGTAACCAATATGGCGTCGTAATTGTTCTAAGACTCTACCATGACATGTTGCGTTCTTTTATCCTGCAGCTGAGAAAGGAGAGAGAGAGAGAGAGAGAGAGAGTTCAAACCTGGGGTCATGAAGCCAATAAGGAGGTTCAAAGGTGTGGGTAGAACGGTTGGTGGTGGTGGTGGTGGACAGGTGGATAGGTGGTGGTGGTGGTGGTGGACAGGTGGATAGGTGGTGGTGGAGGACCAATTAGCTTCATTGCAATTATGGTCGACCAATCAGAACTAAGTGTAGCACACCTTTATTTAAGACCATGTATACTGGTGTGTAGGTTATAAACTCTGGGTGTAGATGTATGATGGGTATACCTGGGTTTACTTGTTATATGGAAACCTTTATAGAACACAGGAAACCCAAGGGCAAAAGCCAGTCACTGCAGCTCCTCCTGTATGGTGATGATATAGGCGACTCCTCGTTATATAACATAGCCCCTTGAGGTGTCTGATTAAAGTGAGGGCAACATTGTTCTCTAGTTTAACAGAGTGGAAGCCTCAAATCTTGTCTCTCAAATGCTCGTAACATAGATTTTTCGTAATAACTAGCTCAGTTAAGCCATGGTTCAAACAGGGATTCGCAAAGATAAATCATAAGTTAATTATTCCACTTAATAAAATGTACTTAACTGGCTCAAACAAATAATAATAATAATAATAATAAAAATAATAATAATAATAATAATAATAATAATAATAATAATAATAATAATAATAATAATAATAATAATAATAATAATGCTGAATATGGAAAAATATTAGTTTATATATTCATTAAAGACATGGAGTAAACGTGATAAGGATGAATATTATTTCAATTTATATTTTTAAACAATACTCATTAAAACATAAAACAATTACTGTGTTCCTTTACATTATGACGTTCAATTCTAACTTCACAAAGTCTTTCTGAATGCCGCTGAGGATAATCTCGTATGTCATATTGTTTCGTTTCTTAATATACGAAAATATTAAGTACATGATTTGTTCTTACAATGTTCTTATGAAAACCTGCTTTAGTATTTATTAATTAATTCGTAATAATATTTCACAAAGTTGTGCTTCACCTCGCAAAAATAAAAGCGGAATTAATAAGAGTCATGTATAGTAGTTGCCAGATACAGCTTTTAGTTTTATAATATTATATTACTAATCTATAGAGAATCTAAATTATATTGCGGAATATATTGAAATAATTATAATGAAAATAAACAAGTTTGTGAGATGATAAAGGTGTAGCGTCTGATGGAACACCACTAAGATGTACCACCCACTGTACAAGTTAACTGTGAAGTGTGTATGAGTGTGTACAATTATTCTTGAAAAATACCTGCAATAAGTGTACTTGCAATTGTTTCATTGTGATAGTTAGTAAGAAGAAAAGTGCTAGAAATTTCTGAAACTAAATTCAAGAGTTGGAACGAATGGGATAACTTTTTACGGGAAGAAAACAAACTCACTTGCTCCCATCGTGGCTGTATCGGGCCAGATGAGGTCACCTTATTTCGCCTTCAACTCATATAAGTAAGTACCTTTCAACATGTAAGTTTAATATCTTATACTAGTAATATATTTTCTTTTACCAAGTGATATAAAAAGTGATCTTCTTACCTTATTAAGTGATAATTTAAGTATACTAAATGAACTAAGTGTTTGGGAGGCAGGAAGACCAGGGTAAACACAAACATCAATTGACGTCATTAAATCGAGTAAATGTTTATATTCTTTAATGAGGTTTAAATAATATATCTCAGCGTATATATCAAGGTGTGAGTGAAAAAAACACATTCAAGCTGAGGAGAACATATTGACTTCTTCTCTTTTCACTAATTATAATGTATATCAAGACTAATTTGTCTTCCTTTTAGTACTTTTGACTTACTTTGTGTTATGAATTCCTCTCGCTCTTTTCACTTCTGCTTTTGAGTTCCTCTTTATATTTTGACCTCCTCTTGGTTGTTTTGACTTCCTTTTTATATTTTGACTTCTCCTTGGTGCATTTGACTTCCTCTTTGTATTTTGACTTCCTCTTTGTATTTTGACTTCATCTCGTTGTTTTTTTATAAATGTGGAGAGAGAGAGAGAGAGAGAGAGAGAGAGAGAGAGAGAGAGAGAGAGAGAGAGAGAGAGAGAGGTCGTTCATTATTATAGACCAAAAGTTTGGGAAATAATATATTGCCTGGGTAACTCCTCTTGATGGCTCTTTTGGGAGACTCGTTAACCTGAGATGGTGTTCGCTAGCAACCAATCCTTCCTTGCTATTGTAAATGTATTCTCCCAGTTATCTTCTTCTCCTTCTCTTCCTTCTCTCTTTTTTACTTAATTTGTCACGATTTTGTTTATATCATTTTCTGTTTATCTGTATGTGTGTCTGTCTCTCTTTCTCCCTAATTCCCTTCCAGCTACTTTCTTTCCTATCTCTCTCTAATTTCCCTCCAGCTCCCTCCTTCTCCTTCCCCTCCCCTCTTCCTTTTACTCAAACCAACAACTTTATACGGTAATACTTTTTCTTGCCCCTTTTTTTCCCTTCCCCAAACATTTTAAACAAAACAAAAGCCTTTCAGAAACTTTTCCTCGCTGGAAGAGAGAGAGAAAAAACCCCGGAAATAAACAAATAGAAAACATCTAAAACATAATGACAATAAAAGAAATGGCGTTTAGGAGAAAGTTGTTTATTAGAGAAAGGTGTTGTTATTATTATTATTGTTATTATTATTATTATTATTATTATTATTATTGTTATTATTATTATTATTATTATTATTATATTTATTATTATTATTTATTATTATTATTATTATTATTATTATTATTATTATTATTATGAACAGCGTTGAGAGTGGAAGGTGTTGAGTTCGTGTGTGTGTGTGTGTGTGTGTGTGTGTGTGTGTGTGTGTGTGTGTGTGTGTGTGTGTGTTAGAATATTTGCGTTGGTCGAGATGCATGGACGTAAAAGTATGTTTAGTATTTTGTATGTATGAATAGATGTAAGTGACTGTACCCATATACTTGTGCGTATTCTGTATGTATGTATGTATGTATGTATGTATGTTATCACTTTAAATTCAGTTAAATCGTATACTTAGAGGCAACACCTGTGGAGTAAGGGATCAATTAACGCTTTGTCTCAGGACCCAGGTAAGGTGACAGCGGTAGGTGAGAGAGGACCTGTCAGCGTGTGGTAAACTCCTAGAACACACGCCCATCTCCCCGACACTAGCACCTGATCGAGTGTCACCTGTGTTGGTCGTCTGGCAGGATCATGGTGGTGATGTGGTCGATTGCAAGGCATAGTTATGATTGGTGATTAATAGGATCAAGGTGGCGATTGGGAAGTAGATTAACGAGCAGCGTGAACCAGTGTTGTTTGGCTAGCTGTTATCACCAGAGACGAGGGAAACAGCGTGAAGGAAGCTATCTATAATATATAGCCAGGACGATAACCACAACACACTGAAAGTATCGGGAGACTTCTTATTCGATGTGTCGCCCTGATGGGAAATAGGACACAGCCCTCCCCTCCTCTCCATTCCCGCCTTTCCCCCCCCTCCCCTCCCTATTCCTGCCTTTCCCCTCCCCTCCTCTCCATTCCCGCCTTTCCCCCCCTCCCCTCCTCTCAGTGACATGGGGACAATAGAGGGTATGGTGGCGGTCAATATCCCCAGCCCCGGGGCACTGAGTAGTAGAGGAGGGGAGGAGAGGGGGAAGAGGGGGAAGAGGGGGAATGAAGGTTGATCGTGTCATCCCCTCCCCATCCTCCCCTCCTAGAACGAGTGAGGGGAGTGAGAATGAGGCTGGACCTAAGCTCCCCTTCTCCTCACCATCGCGTCTCATCCTGGTCAGAGATCAACATTGTGTCCCAGCGTCCCACATCCTCTCCAGGCTCCGGCTGTCATACGCTCTTGCAAAATTACAGAATATTTTTGGTTGTTGTTCCTTAATTCTCTTTTGAATTCCGTTTAGCAACCTGTCTGTAATCACGGGTGTCTGTAAGAATGATTTGTCTGTTATCAGGAGTTATTTGTAAATCCGAGGGGTCTGTAATCACGTGTTGTCGACGGTGCATCACGACACTTGGCAGGTGGGTGGGTGACGTGCGTGTGCTAAGACTGTTCCTCACCCCGAAGTTTTGGACAGAGGGCGGGGGGGGGGGGGGGGGGTTATATGCCATATTTCCATCACTTATTCCTTCTGCTTATTTGTCTAAGTTATTATGTAATTGATGAATGGTGTTATTTTAGTACCGAATGTCTTATACCGCCGATGTGTTATAATTAACATAAAAACTAAAATGTCCTTTTACTCGATGTGTGAGACTCAATTGAGGTGTAACATATTGGTTGCTGAATTTTCCGTAGAATTTGATTTATATTATGTTGAAATTAATGTAAAAAATAATCGGCTTGCCTGAATATTAGTCACCCCAGTTTAATCACTTTAAAGATCAACCACCCTAACCTAACTACCCTAAGTACCCTAACCTAACCACCCTAACCTAACCTAACCTATCCTAACCTAACCTAACCTAACCACCCTAACCTAACCTAACCTAACCTAACCTAACCTAACTTAACCACCCTAACTTAACCTAACCTAACCACCCTAACCTAACCTAACCTAAGCTAACCTAACCTATCCTAACCTAACCTAACCTAACCACCCTAACCAAACCTAACCTAACCTAACCTATGCTTTCTCTTATATATATATTTATATTATACAAGAAAGTTTCCTTGACGCTCGTGTTGGAACTGTATCGGACCCAAGTGATATGTAACAGCCAGGATCCAGCAGTTTGGGGAGTGGCTGTTGTATAATGGAGTCTCGTTCCAGGAGTGTAGTGACTAGTTCGAACAATTGAGAGACTCGTTCCAGCATTTCAGAGTCTCACTCTAACTGTTCGGAGACTCACTCTAACTGTTCGGAGACTCACTCTAGCAGTTCGGAGACTCACTCTAACTGTTCGGAGACTCACTCTAACTGTTCGGAGACTCACTCTAACTGTTCGGAGACTCACTCTAACTGTTCGGAGACTCACTCTAGCAGTTCGGAGACTCACTCTAACTGTTCGGAGACTCACTCTAACTGTTCGGAGACTCACTCTAACTGTTCGGAGACTCACTCTAACTGTTCGGAGACTCACTCTAACTGTTCGGAGACTCACTCTAACTGTTCGGAGACTCACTCTAACTGTTCAGAGACTCACTCTAACTGTTCGGAGACTCGTTCTAGCTGTTCGGAGACTCACTCTAGCAGTTCGGAGACTCACTCTAACTGTTCGGAGACTCACTCTAACTGTTCGGAGACTCGTTCTAACTGTTCGGAGACTCACTCTAACTGTTCGGAGACTCACTCTAACTGTTCGGAGACTCGTTCTAACTGTTCGGAGACTCACTCTAACTGTTCGGAGACTCACTCTAACTGTTCGGAGACTCACTCTAACTGTTCGGAGACTCACTCTAACTGTTCGGAGGCTCACTCTAACTGTTCGGAGACTCACTCTAGCAGTTCGGAGACTCACTCTAACTGTTCGGAGACTCACTCTAACTGTTCGGAGACTCACTCTAACTGTTCGGAGACTCACTCTAACTGTTCGGAGACTCACTCTAACTGTTCGGAGACTCACTCTAGCAGTTCGGAGACTCGTTCTAACTGTTCGGAGACTCACTCTAGCAGTTCGGAGACTCACTCTAACTGTTCGGAGACTCACTCTAACTGTTCGGAGACTCACTCTAGCAGTTCGGAGACTCGTTCTAACTGTTCGGAGACTCACTCTAGCAGTTCGGAGACTCACTCTAACTGTTCGGAGACTCACTCTAACTGTTCGGAGACTCACTCTAGCAGTTCGGAGACTCACTCTAACTGTTCGGAGACTCACTCTAGCAGTTCGGAGACTCACTCTAACTGTTCGGAGACTCACTCTAGCAGTTCGGAGACTCACTCTAACTGTTCGGAGACTCACTCTAACTGTTCGGAGACTCACTCTAGCAGTTCGGAGACTCACTCTAACTGTTCGGAGACTCACTCTAGCTGTTCGGAGACTCACTCTAGCAGTTCGGAGACTCACTCTAACTGTTCGGAGACTCACTCTAACTGTTCGGAGACTCACTCTAGCAGTTCGGAGACTCACTCTAACTGTTCGGAGACTCACTCTAACTGTTCGGAGACTCACTCTAGCAGTTCAAAGTTTCACTTATAGTAGTTCAAGTAATCGTTCATTATGAGTGATCACTATTGTATATAATTACTCATAGCTATTATTTGCTTCAATAATTTAGGTTAAAATGAAACACGGCAGCCCCCCCCCCCCCCAGATAACGGGCGTAACGGAGGTATATAGGTAATCATTGTGTTGGCAATATAATAATTTACTCAGCGTCACCATACATCATCTTCACCCTTCACATACCGCTGCTGCTCTGCCAATCACTTTGACACGTTCCCAAATTTAATCCGAATTTTAGATTGAAGTGAAACGCCCCGGGAGGAAAGATAGATAGATAGATAGATAGATAGATAGAGAGAGAGAGAGAGAGAGAGAGAGAGAGAGAGAGAGAGAGATTGGACTGTGAGCAACTGAGGTGCAGGGAAAGGAGAAGAGCAATAGCTTTATACAAACACAGAGAAACATACCATTACTAACCCCCTTCGATGACGTCTTCCTCGCTGGTATTCAAAATATTTCTTCGTCAAAATCTAAATAAAAACAAATTGTAATCGAAGAAGGAGAAGAGTCCTGGTAAGCTATATTCGGGCGTCTAATGGAAAAAAAGCTCATTATGAAAAAAAATATATGTATTTAAGAAAACTAGTTGGGTAAAAGGGAGGGTGCAGCGGGTGGTATGAGAAGTTAGATCGAGATATGAACTTTGGGGTCAGAATTGGACTGTGTGGATCAATCACATCGTGTGGGGAACAAATTAAAAAGTTCCGGGGAGTAAAAGGTTGTTGTGAACGCATAGTGGAAGCCCTGAGCCACATCCCAGACACACACACACACACACACACACACATATATATATATATATAATGTGTGTGTGGGAAAGTCAGTCTCTTCCTCAACAGACTGATCACTCGGCTTTAACACCAATAATCTGGGTGATGACTTGACCTTCAATTGACCTTTCTGTTGGTAAATAAGGAAGTGATCTTACTGGTGGTGGACGGTGACAGGTCGAAGCAGTGGCGACGAAACTATTTTGTGAGACCGAGGGGTAAAGTTAAAACTATTTAATTTAGTTTGGTGAAGATCCTGTAGGTCGGAGGTTAAGCTCAGGGTAAATATCAGAGTTCTTGACCTTTGGGGAAAAAATATTAAAAAAATAAACAAACCAGGTGAGGTAGCTGCTGCTGAAACGTATACTACATTCATTTCCATATAAGTTTCCCAGCATTGCATTTTAGTATCAGCGGAATCGTATTGTGGTGGAACAGCTGTAGCCAAATGTAAACATGAGCTAGAGCAGACGAGAAGCAGACTCAGAAAATAACTTTTTATTTACCTCAGAACTCAGAGGGAAATTTACCTCCCTCAGGATATCCGGGAAGATATTGTGGCACGTATAAGCTTTTGGGCAAGAACCAGTCTTCCGTGTTGTGCTTCCAGAAGACTTTACCCCAAAATACGATAACAGCAACAAATAATATCGAGAACCAACACAAACTTTGCAGCAGATTTCCGATTTTTACTTCATCTAAAATTGAGTAATCAGATGATGCGATTATCTTTCTTTTCCCCGAAACTCTCCCCAGCGTAAAGTTCGGTAATGTTTTAAAAGTCGAGGGATTAAATAAAAAAAAAAAAAAGAAAAAAAAAGAACAGTTCCAATAATATTTTTTCTTCGTTTTTGTAAGTTTTGTCTTGTTTCTCTCCCCGGCTGGACCAACATGGGAGGCGTGAAGAGCAACACAGACGGAGCCTCCTGTCACTGCCTCTCACTGACTCCTGTAACTCTGCTATGGTGTGTTACTCTTTCACCAGGGTCCACCAACAAGGTCACAATATAATATCTGTCAATTGTTTACTTTTCTCTAATACAACACACACACACACATCACTCACCCCACTCTACACATACACACACACCACTCACCCCACTCCACACATACACACACACCACTCACCCCACTCTACAGGATGATGGTACAACAAGGGAAAATAGATATCTTCACCCTCCCCGGCATTCATATCACGACCACACCTTGAAGATGCCAGTACACACACACACACACACACACACACACACACACACCTTCCTCTTGATAACAATGTGGCCGGCGTAGTTACTGCCAGAGGGGGTGACGCGAGGCTGATGGTAAGAGAGAGAGAGAGAGAGAGAGAGAGTGAGAGAGAGAGAGAGAGAGAGAGAGAGAGAGAGAGAAAGAGACACGTAAGGTCGAAGAAGAAAGGATGTTTTTTTTACATTGTTTTTGGTTGGTTTAACTTTGTTCTTTTTTGGTCACTTCCCCCCAAAACAAACCCACAATTCTTCTCTTTCTCCCTTCAATGTCCACCCAATCTTCCCCTTTGGCCCTGTTAGACCCATCATCTCCCTTCAAACTCCACCAATCTTACTCTTTTTCTACCCCCTCAATCTCCATTTACTTTCTCTCCTCTCTCTGTGTGCTAGGAGACACCCTCAATCTCCACCACTCTCTCCGTGTGTGTACTAGGAGACACCCCTCGTCTTCTTGGTAAGTCATCCATCAATTCACCTGTGTCTTTCAAAGCGTGTGTTCCTCCTTAGCTTGGCAGATACCCCACTGATGCCTCCAGGGGCTTCATCCATCATTCTCTAAGTCTCTCTCTCTCTCTCTCTCTCTCTCTCTCTCTCTCTCTCTCTCTCTCTCTCTCTCTCTCTCTCACACCTTGTTTGGTAATTCCAGGGTAACACAATAAGCTTATTGACGTTCCCTTATCAGAGCGTCTTCGTGTGCCCTGGAGCCCTTACCCTCCCTCACACCCCTCCTGACCCTCCCTCACACCCCTCCTGACCCTCCCTCACACCCCTCCTGACCCTCCCTCACACCCCTCCTGATCCTCCCTCACACCCCTCCTGACCCTCCCTCACACCCCTCCTGACCCTCCCTCACACCCCTCCTGACCCTCCCTCACCTACTTGATCATCCCTTATCCCTGACCCTCCCTTACATCCCCTTGACACTCCATCACACACACACACAAACTAGTATATATGTATGTATGTATGTATGTATGTATGTATGTATGTATGTATGTTGTGGTTGAATGTGGGTCCGTAGACTTGCTAGTGATGTTTGTTTCATCTATAAATCTGTTATATATTTATTGATCTATCTATTTATTGACAGACCAGAAAGGGTTTGGTTAGGTTAGGTTAGGTTAGGTTAGGTTAGGTTTGGTTAGGTTTGGTTAGGTTTGGTTTGGTTAGGTTTGGTTTGGTTAGGTTTGGTTTGGATAGGTTTGGTTAGGTTAGGTTTGGTTAGTCTTATTATAAGGGTTGGTCAACTTATATAATGTTATACTAGTTTAAGCTAAATAACTCAGCACCATTAACCGTGGTCATATACACATGCTGGTAATACTATGATGATGATGATGATGATGATGATGATGATGACGATGATGAATGATGATGATGATGATGATGATGATAATTACCACACACAATAGTTAGCGATTCAAGTTTGTCGAACAATAAGTCTGTTAAGCCACTGGCCGTATCAATAGGCAATTTCATAAACTTTTCCCCTCACTAATCCATCGGTTAACGAGTGTGTGTGTGTGTGTGTGTGTGTGTGTGTGTGTGTGTGTGTGTGTGTGTGTGTGTGTGTGTGAGTAGAGAAACACCACACAAGAGGGATTGGTCAGCTCAGGTTGGTGGGTGTGGATGTGTTGTCGAAGCTGTGTCAGTGACCTTTGACCTCATGACCCCAATAGACCCAGTAGGTTCAGGAGAGGTCATGGTGAATGTATAGATGTGCTAACTATGAATACTGTAGCTCTATCTGTCCATGAGTTAAGCTGTGCTCTTGTATACGTCCATTTATGTATACATTGATACAACCTTGTATACTCAAGGCTACAGACGTGAATTTATTTAAGGTGTAGAATGACCCACTGTCAAGGAATAACCCAGGCATACCGGACAACTCGTCAACTGCACTGGCTAATCATTAATATCCAGGTCCCCAATAGACGTGAAGAAACTTAACCATAGTTTCACTCTGCCCCGGGGATCGAACTCGGGACCACCTGTTTGTGAGGCGAGCGTGCTATACATACATACATACATAACCCTGCACACCTCTGACTCTGGTGGAGGACAGACAGACAGACAGACAGACAGACAGACAGACATCCAAACAACGTGTTCAATAAGTGGCGAAGTATTGGCAGGACCCCAAGGGAAGGAGGAAGAGGGAAGAGAGGTGTTGGTGGTGGGTGTGGCCCAGTCGTATCCACCCCCCCCTCCCTCAACATCTCTTTATTTCAGAGACAGACAGATAGACAGACAGACAGACAGACAGTATCACAGACAGGTAGACAGACACCCCGGAAGACAGTAGGAAGGTAGCACCAGAAGTATCGGTAGGAAGATGTCTGA
Source organism: Homarus gammarus (assembly GCA_958450375.1). Classification (NCBI taxonomy): domain Eukaryota; kingdom Metazoa; phylum Arthropoda; class Malacostraca; order Decapoda; family Nephropidae; genus Homarus; species Homarus gammarus. The sequence goes on from CAUDMG010003716.1 coordinate 1,956,224, forward strand.
GGGTAGAGGTGTAGGTGGAAGGGACCTACCTGCCTACCTACCTGCCTACCTACCTACCTACCTACCTATCTACCTACCTGGTCGACCCTGGTTAAAGGTGCTCGGTTCACCTGAAAGCTAACCCTCCCCATATCTCACACGCCCCGAGTCAGGTGATGGCGGGGGGGGGGGGGTGGGTTGACTGGGGTAATGGTAGGGGGGTAGGGGAAGGGGAGGGGGAGGGGTGGGGGAGGGGGAGGGTTAATGACTCAGTTGTGTTGATGATAGTGAGTTGATGAATGAGGGATAGATGGGATTGATGGTTTGAACACCTGGAGGAGAGAGAGAGAGAGAGAGAGAGAGAGAGAGAGAGAGAGAGAGAGAGAGAGAGAGAGAGTCACACAGAATCAATTGCGATAGCTGATGAATCAAATAATAGGTAAATAGAGAAAGAAAGAAAGACAGTTTTATCAGGGCGAAGAGAGAGAGAGAGAGAGAGAGAGAGAGAGAGAGAGAGAGAGAGAGAGAGAGAGAGAGAGAGATTTCCATTTCCGTTCCACTACGTGTGCTGACTTTCTATCCGCCTCCCATTTACGCCTTCCATACGTGGCTGACATTTAGCTGACTCTCACCACACCTGACTGATACTCACCACGCCTGGATGACACTTGGCTGACTCACCACAGCATGATAATGTGGCAGCGCATTTTTTGATAATGTGGCTGTATGGTAGATGAGGTTAGGTTAGGTTAGGTTAGGTTAGGTTAGACTAAACATAACTGTGTCCAGATGAGTGTCCCGGTTAGTAATGTGTCAAGAGAGCCGTCGTGTACGTGACCGTGGACTGTCCGACCCAAAAGAATTTCATATAATTCTCGGAAGTCAACATCGTCCTTGGCTCATATGCTCAGAGACGAGTTCTATAATGGGCATGATCCGATTAAGAGTGGCAGCGTGGCGGACATTTTTATATATAGATATTTTCATAAGAAGCATCAGTGAAAGAGGTGGGAGGGAGTATCGGGTATCTGACTAGTGAAGACATACTAGCAGCGACTAGCTAATGAGTTCTTGTGTAGAGAGGACAACGCGCCAATACCTTCCTGGACTATTCTTAATTTGGTCAGATATTATTGTCCTCTTGTTAGGGTACATTAAATGGTTGATTCCTATTGATGGCATACTTGTTATAATCCACCATACTGTAGGGCGAAGGTGATGGTGAAGTAGTGGTCATCGTATACTGCATTACTGCGTTTCAACAGTTTTAGTGCATATGATAGTTTAGTAATTTCATGAGTCAACCAACAATTAAACCTATTGTGTACAGTTGATATTTAGATTTAATAATAATAATAATAATAATAGTAATAATAATAATGAAGACTCCATCACCCGCCCCTCCTTTAATCTCAGCACAGTCCCTCACCAGCCCCCCCCCCCACCGTTCACAATTCCCCCGGCTCCTCATTCCGCTCCTAGATGGCAATATCCCCGCCCAGAATCACAGGTTGCGCTATTTTTGCCTGCAAGTTAATGTGGTAATGAGATCGTTATTGGTTTAGGCTCAGAGTTAGGCCACACCCTCCAGCCTTAAGGGTCAAGTTGCCTCTGCTGTATCTCGTGGTCGACAGCCTTCTTGTAGTTTGTTTACGTGATCGTCGGAAGTTTCCCACTCTTATCGTTTGTGTAGGTGAAGTGTTCTAGAGTGTGTGTTGTAAGGGCTATTGTGTAATAATAATAATAACAAAAAATAATAATAATAACAATAATAATAATAATAATAGTAATAATAATAATAATAATAATAATAATAATAATAATAATAATAGTAATAATAATAATAATAATAATGTTAATCCCATTTTTATAATTATTCTAAATTGACGTTATTATTGGTATCTTATTTATTCATTTATTTTACATTTGTGTGTCGGGTGAGACTCTCCTCTCCCTCCCTCCTCCTTCTTCCTTCCCTTCCTGATCATTTCTCTTCTCTTCCATTGCCCTCGTTCTCTTCCCTCCTCCCACTTCCCTCTCCTAGTCTACCGTCTTCTCTCACAGGTAAAGGGAGGGGGTAAAGGGAAGGAAGGAGGGGGGGGGGGAGAGATTCACCGCAATGATCAATGCTATTTTCGGAATGGTTGAATAATGGTCAAGACAAGCGAGGGTCAATAGCCCAGGTGAAAGATTTATCCCCAGGTCAGAGGTCATTCGGGCGTCGCCATGTCCGGCCTCTTGTGATTTAATGATGTAGTCCATTCTCTATTAGGTTGTGCTCCCCCCCCCCCCCCCCACTAGATGCTTCTGTTACACTGATGTTGTTTAGTGATAAAATAATATGTGGTTTATTTTATCTCTCTTAAACAGGAACCTTTCTGAGATGCTGTTTTTTTTTTTTTAGTAATGGTTCGTGTTTATTTATTTTTTATATGTGATCAGAGGTTAAAATTATGTGTGTTTTCGCCACATATGTAGATAATCAGGAAGGGTAAGTCACCATAAGAGTTTTCAATAGTGTTTTATTTCTCTCTCAGGTGTGGCCTCGGCAGGTGTGTGAGGGCGTACGAGGAGTGTACATACAGGTAAGTAATCATCTCCTTGTGATTGATTATCTGATCATTAAACACCCTACCTTATTTAACCACCCAAACAATGGTTAAAATTAGCGTCAGGGAGGTTAATATTCAGGTGTAATAAGTTAGGGGTGTCTAATCATCCAGGTAATCCTCTCCTTATAATGTAATTCAAAGATACGGGTTATAATTCCTATAGTTTGATTCGCTTTTGTTTTTTTTTTCACCGATGTTCCCTGGTTGTTTCCCTTATATCTCCAGAAGACAGGTACCGGAGGGAGTGGCTATACAAGATCTTTCCACTCATTCGTCCATTTGATAACGATAAAATAGGCCTTGATAACGATAGAATAGGGCATTTAACTCTTAATTTTTTTTTATATCGTTTGTGAGTTTGATGATGAGGGTTGGGATATATATATACTTTGTCTCATCAGTATTGGTTAGGAATTAAGGATAAAATCAAACAGTGTATTGGTGTAGGGTTAAGAAAAGTGACGAATTCAATGCGCGGGGAATAGTATGATGGGCGGTAGTGTGGTGGATTATGATAGCAGATAGAGTTAGTGCTGCCTCTTATCATCAAGTAATGGCCTCCGTTCCAGGAATATCGTAATGGTGATGCCGTCATGTAGATATGATAGGAGAGAGAGAGAGAGAGAGAGAGAGAGAGAGAGAGAGAGAGAGAGAGAGAGAGAGAGATGCTTCTACCTCTAGCCTTGTGGGTAAATAATGACGTTTACTCCAACACGGGAATGCTTTTACTTGCTCTGACAAAGGTTCTAACACCCCCCTCCCTCCCTCCTGTCTGCAACACAAGCTACTGAAGCCCCCCCCTCCCCCTAGAACAACAGCGGTGAGGAAGCAATGTTACTCTCTGGTGAAAATAAGAGAGGTGGCCAAGACACTACACAGGTATCTTCCTCTATACCGTAAAACACGAGCAGGTAAATTTGATGTTGACTTGACCTTTGACCTCGTATGTTTAAGACCGTCTTGTGGTGTATTTACGAGTTTTGTCATTTGTTATTAATTTTATCTGTTGTATTTGGTGGACATGAGATCTATTAACTTACACATTGACACACATACATACATACATACATACATACATACATACATACATACAGTAAAAACATCGATTATTCTCACACACACACACACACACACACACACAGGTATAGGTTGACAGGTGAAGAGCTGGCTGTTTCTTCCTCCAACACAAACACAATTTACGTCACTTTCCCAAAAGAACACCAGACACAGTATTTATTTATGACGGGGAGCAAGACACCATTTTGTTCCTCTCATATTTCTTAGTGTATTTTTTTTCTTTTATCAAATATCAGAGACTAACATGGACTCACCCCCCCCACCCCCCACCCCCCCACCCCCTACCCCCTACCCCCCCCAACTCCCCCCCAAACTTCAACTTACCAATCTGGAAAAAAAAAATGGACCACAAAGGATGATTGTAATTAATAGTATAAATCAGGATAGAGGATTGGTTTGGTTAGGTTAGGTTAGGTTAGGTTAGGTTCGGTTAGGATCGGTTCGTTTAGGTTCGGTTCGGTTAGGATTGGTTCGGTTCGGTTAGGTTAGGTTCGGTAAAAGTGGAAATATACATACAGGAAAAGTGGTATTCTAAACCCCTTATATGAATCCATAACCTTCGGGTCCTGGAAAGATTCACAGTTTTCCTGAGGCGATGAAACGCGGACACAAGCTGATGAACGAAGCCGGACCTCTGGTGTGCATAAAAAAAATCGTGTCCTTGCTGAGGGGAAGGTTAGGTTAGGTTGTGTTTGGTTAGTTTGGGTTGTGTTTGGTTAGTTTGGGTTGTGTTTGGTTAGGTTAGGGTGTGTTAGGTTAAGTTAGGTTGACATTATGGACAGGGAACAGGGTGCTTCATCTCTGTGGGTAATGTCTCTCACTTAAGGATTCTTTTGTTACATCCAAGAGAGAAGAACACATGAACACCCCAGAGACTGACGTTATATTACCAGGAGACCAACAGTATATCCGGGAGGAGACACAGTAGACTGCTCTTTGGGGGGGACACTCATATGTATAGCTCTCTCTCTCTCTCTCTCTCTCTCTTTGAAACATATATAACAGACTATTGTTAATGTACACAGACAAACGGTAAATCTCTGTCTAACAGGCGAGTGACTGTTGGCTGTTCCCACTTGTCAATAGTGCAACCTTCCTTGTTCTTACGCCTCGTATATTGTTCCCACGCCTCTTATATTGTTCCCACGCCTCTTATATTGTTCCCACGCCTCTTATATTGTTTCCACGCCTCTTATATTTTGTTCCCACGCCTCTTATATTGTTTTCACGCCTCTTATATTGTTCCCACGCCTCTTATATTGTTCCCACACACACTCTCTATAGTTCCCACACTATAGTTCCCACGCTTTCTGTACTGAGGAAAAAGGGAGGAGAGGAAAGGGAAGAGGAGGATATGGAAGGGAGAGGGAGGGGAGGAGGAGGAAAAGGGAAGATAGGGAGGGAAGGAGAGGAAGAGGAGGAAGGAAGGTGAGGAGGACGTAAGGAAGAATAGGGAGAGGAGGAGGAGGAGGAGGAGGAGGAAAAGGGTAGGTATGGAAAGGCAGGAGGTCAGAGAGGGTGATGGAAGGTCGGTGAGGAGGGGAGAGGGGGAGGATAGGGAGGGGAGAAGGGGGAGGGGTGGGGTGGGGAGGAAGGGGAAGAAGGGGAAGAAGGGGGAGAGGGGATTGTCGTAAGCATCTTGAAAGTCCAATTTTCTAAAGTGACTTGGCATCTTCATTTGGCCGTCTGCTTTCACCTTAACTTTTCATTATTATCCATTATTTCTTAAGGGGAGGGAAAGCTTCAGCTGATATCTATTATGGTGAGGAGAGAGAGAGAGAGAGAGAGAGAGAGAGAGAGAGAGAGAGAGAGAGAGAGAGAGAGAGAGAGAGAGAGAGAGAGAGCCCCCTCAGTTAAAGTAAGACAAATGCCCCATTTTTATTTTTTTATATTGTTATTTTTAAAATCCGTATCTAGGTACATATATTAGGGATGACATAAGATATATATAAGTTCCTTTATTATATGTTATCATTATTGTCATCATATAGAGACATACGCACACACAGTATCTAAATCCCCTCACTTATATATGTGTTTCTGTACATTAAGGACCTAGTGTACTGTATCATGCATTGAGCACTTGTCGTAGCCAGCCACCAGCTCTTCCATTAGTACGCAGGAGAAAGATTCCTCCCCCTGTTTCCACCACAGTTATGGAATGTTCATTAGGTAGCCACTGTTGGGGTAGATGGCACCAACAGCCTATGATAATAATGATTTAAAAGTTTCTGAGGGGTTGAACATCAGAGAGGAGGAACGTTTTTAAACTCACGAGGAATAATATACAAACGTTGAATTATCCCTGAAATTATCACGTTTTTGGGGAAAGTTTTAGCTCTTAACAGTGTGTGTGTGTGGAGGATAAGCGTTTTAGCTTTTAACTATCCGTAGAGAAGAAAACGTTTTCCCCTCCAGCTTAAAATCGAAAGCTCTAACTCTCAGCTTCATCCAGGAAAAAGAGAGAGAGAAAAAGAGTTTATGTTCCAATTGTTCACTAACGAGGCGACTCTCTCTCTCTCTGTCTTCAAGAAACATATTTTGGGTTTCTCTCACTTTCTCTCTCACTTTCTCTCTCACTTTCTCTCTACTTTAAGGGAATATATTTTTTCTCTTGAAATTTACTGGAAATGAAATATATTCCCATCAAGTTTTTTATTACCCTACTTGAGATGGAGAAATATTTATCTGTCGGGGAATATTTTCTTGATTTACGTGAGGTAGAAACGTAATATCCATCTGAAGGGAAGACAAATATCCAGCCTTACAGAAATATATATTTTTTTTAAATCTCACGGATATTTTTTTTTCTGTGGCTTGAAAATATATAAAAAAATATCAGCTATAAGAAAAAAATTATTTACTCTCACGAAAAAAATACTTCAAGGATTTTAGTATTTTATTTCAACATATTTGTACTTTGTAAATTAACGCTTACAACGATAGCTTACACTGATCAATATTTACGATAGACTGTAAAAAAAAAGTAAAATTATTAACACTTTACTAATTTCTATTGATATTAACATTAATTTTTTTTTAAGTTATGTAAATCACCTCAATCACCTCCCAGTTTAATTCCATTTTGAAGTTGTTGTTAGTTGTCTCCCTATTAATCTAGTAAAGGGTAAAAGTTTATGCCATCCACAAGTTGAAGCCATATGTGATGTTTGACCCCTGTATAATGACCCAAAGATACTTAACTCACTTTTATTCTTTTTAATTAATAATTTTTTGGGGGGAAGGATTATAATTAGATATTTTTTATTGAAACTTCACCTTAATTAATTGGTCAATTGGCGAATAGTAAGAGAGAGAGAGAGAGAGAGAGAGAGAGAGAGAGAGAGAGAGAGAGAGAGAGAGAGGCTCATAATATCCAATCTTTAGGTTGAGTGAACAATGACGTCATAGAATTATTTAAAAATGACAGAAGATTAATTTAAGAAAGAAGACTTGGACGGTATTGGGTCAAGGAACAAGTCTGTCAAGTTTCAAATTAATTGCTCCATTGATCAGAGAAGGGAGGAATAATTGGTAATTGTTTGTGAGAAGGAGAGGAAGGAAGAAAGGAAGGAGAAGGATGAGGAAGGAGAAGGATGAGGAAGGAGAAGGAAGAGGAAGGAGAAGGAGAGGAAGGAGAAGGAGAAGAAGGAGAAGGAGAGGAAGGAGAAGGAAGAGGAAGGAGAAGGAGAGGAAGGAGAAGGAAGAGGAAGGAGAAGGAGAGGAAGAACAGGGCTGCCAACACTAGAATCACCACAGGGCTGCCAACACAAGACTCACCACAGGGCTACCAACACAAGACTCACCACAGGGCTACCAACACAAGACTCACCACAGGGCTACCAACACAAGACTCACCACAGGGCTACCAACACAAGACTCACCACAGGGCTACCAACACAAGACTCACCACAGGGCTACCAACACAAGACTCACCACAGGGCTACCAACACTAGACTCACCACAGGGCTACCAACACAAGACTCACCACAGGGCTACCAACACAAGACTCACCACAGGGCTACCAACACAAGACTCACAACAGGGCTACCAACACAAGACTCACCACAGGGCTACCAACACAAGACTCACCACAGGGCTACCAACACTAGACTCACCACAGGGCTACCAACACAAGACTCACCACAGGGCTACCAACACTAGACTCACCACAGGGCTACCAACACTAGACTCACCACAGGGCTGCCAACACATTCGCAGACATCATAGCCTTGCTTTTGTTTATTCAATTTTCTTCATTATCTTTCTTTAAAGCTCCAAGTGTTTGTAATTATTATTTCACGACTAATTGCACCTGGTGACCTTTGACCTAACACCTGGTGACCTTTGACCTAACACCTGGTGACCTTTGACCTAACACCTGGTGACCTTTGACCTAACACCTGGCAACCTTTGACCTAACACCTGGTGACCTTTGACCTAACACCTGGTGACCTTTGACCTAACACCTGGTGACCATTGACCTAACACCTGGTGACCTTTGACATAACACCTGGTGACCTTTGACCTAACACCTGGTGACCTTTGACCTAACACCTGGTGACCATTGACTGAACCTCTGGTAAGGGCAATGAATGTAGGGAATTCACAAACCTAACCTAACCTAACCTAACCTAACCTAACCTACACATAAGAGGTGTTTATATTCTACGACTTTTTCTGTGAAATTGTTCTCGTAATTCTTTCCCTATTACTTTTTTCCCCGTGACTTTATTCCTCGTGACTTTTTTCCTGTTTTCTGCAAGTTTTTTCCCGAAGACCTGAGCGACAACGGAGGTCATGACACAATGGGGAGTTATTATCGCCTGTCAGCCACACTAGTTCTCTATCGGGTAAATATCACTTTTGTTTATTCACCCCCCCCCTTCCCCTCCCCTTAGTTCTAATGGATGTCACCGACGACCTATCCTAATGGGCGTCAGTCGTACCATGTGTGAGTCGTAATGGGTGAGAGTCTTAATGGGTGAGAGTCGTAATGGGTGAGAGTCGTAATGGGTGAGAGTCTTAATGGGTGTAGTTCTAATGGGTGAGTTAGATTAGGTTGGGTAGGTTAAGTGAGGTTGAGTTGGATTAAGTTGGGTAAGTTAGGTTAAATAAGGCTAAGGTAGAGAGAGAGAGAGAGAGAGAGAGAGAGAGAGAGAGAGAGAGAGTTATATCAGCTGAGTGTTGTACAGTATATTGTGGTGGCCTCTAGCATGAGACGAGGTTATTACATGTTATTAAGACGTGTACTGTCATGTCTCTCTATTCATGGCTTTGGCCTTTTGTCACGTTGTTTTCCATTATTACTTCATGTGCACCATTACTGACATACACACACGTTCACCTACACAGACTTACACTTACACAGACTTACACTTACACAACCTGCACAGACTTACACTTACACACCTACACAGACTTACACTTACACAGACGTATACTTAAACAAACACATATAGATGCACACACACACACACCCTCTCTCTCTCTCTCTCTCTCTCTCTCTCTCTCTCTCCACTGTACCCTTGCAGGAGGAGGAGGGGCCACCTTTGTCTCCTCCCTCATTGTCTTGCCCTGACAGCTCGAGTACTCTCTCCTTAACCAAGAGATCAAGACCCCGTGAGGAGGATGCTGTCGCCCTGGAGTTCACTGACTGACTGACTGACTGACTCGCAGACTAAAACATTTCACGAAGGATTACTGACTGAATGACACACGAACGAACCAGATTACAATACCCTCCCGTGTTCCATCTCCTACACTGACTGAGATTATTTACTGAACATTTCTGGAAGGTTAGTCGTACTTTGAACATTTCTGGAAGGTTAGTCGTACTTTGAACATTTCTGGAAGGTTAGTCGTACTTTGAACATTTCTGGAAGGTTAGTCGTACTTTGAACATTTCTGGAAGGTTAGTCGTACTTTGAACATTTCTGGAAGGTTAGTCGTACTTTGAACATTTCTGGAAGGTTAGTCGTACTTTGAACATTTCTGGAAGGTTAGTCGTACTTTGAACATTTCTGGAAGGTTAGTCGTACTTTGAACATTTCTGGAAGGTTAGTCGTACTTTGAACATTTCTGGAAGGTTAGTCGTACTTTGAACATTTCTGGAAGGTTAGTCGTACTTTGAACATTTCTGGAAGGTTAGTCGTACTTTGAACATTTCTGGAAGGTTAGTCGTACTTTGAACATTTCTGGAAGGTTAGTCGTACTTTGAACATTTCTGGAAGGTTAGTCGTACTTTGAACATTTCTGGAAGGTTAGTCGTACTTTGAACATTTCTGGAAGGTTAGTCGTACTTTGAACATTTCTGGAAGGTTAGTCGTACTTTGAACATTTCTGGAAGGTTAGTCGTACTTTGAACATTTCTCAAACATTTTCTTGTGAACACTTCTCGTAGTCTTTAATACCTCAGTTTTTTCTTTTGCCTTTCTTTAATATTACTGGATCATCAATGTCATTTTGGAAGTATAGAAAAATGTTGTAAAATTGTAAGACTCACCTGAACATCTGAGAGATAATTACCTGCCAGATGAAGATTGGCCCAAAGATTAAGAGTAATTGCTATAGTCTTCAGGCTCATGGAGTTATGGCCACTTTTTATTTTTAACCAGAACGGCGTCTTGGGTGATTAAAGAACGTAAGGATGGAGGGAACTACAGCTAGTTCATTGGTCCATACTAGGCAGCCTCGTTTACACTCAGTTCATATGTGACGACGCCTATTTAAAACCTCACCTCTGAAACTGTTTAAGCCACCACCGTATACTGTATTTTATATCCTACAGTGGGATTACAGTAGTGTCTCTCTCTATATATATAAATTCACCGTCAAAACTTTATGTCAATTGAAACTATACAGCATCACATGGAGTCACCCCTAACTGGCCCATTTGAGTAAAGCCGTAGTGACTCTCCTGGAAAAAAAAAACGGTACTCAGGGGAAAAAACCCACACATTCAGAATACTGTGTTGGAATAGTGTACAACGTGGTGTAGGCTGGGTGTAGGAGTCGTGTGTATGTGTGTGTGTGTGTGGGTGTGTGTGTAAAGTAATTTAAGCATAGATGGATTACCACAAGAGAGGGAAAGAGGACTGCAGAGTGTTTATACAGTATATCGATTTGTTTATGAAATAATATATGTTTGCTTTCATTACGCTTGTGTGTGTGTGTGTGTGTGTATAGAGATGAGTTTGTGAACTTGATCTAACATACACGAGGGTTAGAGAGAGAGAGAGAGAGAGAGAGAGAGAGAGAGAGAGAGAGAGTATATGGGAATGATTGGAGGAGAAATCAAATTGAGGAAGGAAATAAGCTGGGGTGCCTTATCTTCATGTGAAATAAGCTGGGGTGTCTAATGTTAATGTGATCCACTATGGTGTAATTCTGGGAAAAACTCGTTGACTTTACGCCATCTAATTTCCATTACCGTGAACTCCGTGTGTGCCGTAATGAGAACCCTGACGTGTGGTAAACGATACAGGGACTATTACCTGCCATCATCTGCCTCCTCCCCCCTGCTCCTGATCCTTATATCCCACATGTGCTACACTACTCCGAGTTAAACCAATTAAAGAGGTACCATATATAATTTTAGGGGGGGGGGGCGGCTAACCTAATCTAACCTAACTTAATCTAACCTAACCTAACTTAATCGAAGCTAACCTAACTTAATCTAATCTAACCTAACTTAATCTAACCTAACCTAACTTAATCTAATCTAACCTAACCTAACCTAACCTAACCTAACCTAACTTAATCTAATCTAATCTAACCTAACTTAACCTAACCTAACCTAACTTAATCTAACCCTCAGGCAACGTTTGGTGTGTTTGATCTGTAGGTAAAATAAGCCAACAGGACAAGTTTTCAGGTCGTATCTAACTTTTAAAATCTATTATATATATAAACCTGAATTTACGGTTTTTTGGAGCGAAACAAATGTGATTTTAAGGTCTGTTGGAGTTATATAGACGAGTTTTTAATGCTCGGTGATTATATAAGGGTTATATAAGAGTGATACAAGAGAGATTTGAAGCTTTTAGTGACGGGGGAGGCAGGGGGAGGTAAGGGGAGGTAAGGGTGAGGTAAGGGAGAGGTAGGGGGGAGGTAGGGGGAGGTAAGGGGAGGTAAGGGTGAGGTAGGGGGGAGGTAGGGGGGAGGTAAGGGTGAGGTAGGGGGGAGGTAAGGGTGAGGTAAGGGGAGGTAAGGAGAGGTAAGGGAAGGTAAGGGGAGGCAGGGAGAGGTAAGGGGAGGTAAGGGGAGGTAAGGGGAGGTAGAGGGGAGGTAAGGGGAGGTAAGGAGAGGTAAGGGAAGGTAAGGGGAGGTAGGGAGAGGTAGGGTGGAGGTAGGGGGAGGTAGGGGGAGGCAGGGAGAGGTAAGGGGAGGTAAGGGGAGGTAAGGGGAGGTAGAGGGGAGGTAAGGGGCGGTAAGGAGAGGTAAGGGAAGGTAAGGGGAGGTAGGGAGAGGTAGGGTGGAGGTAGGGGGAGGTAGGGGGAGGTAGGGAGAGGCAGGGAGAGGTAGGGGAGGCAGGGAGAGGTAAGGGGAGGTAAGGGGAGGTAAGGGTGAGGTAGGGGGCAGGTAGGGGTTTCTCTCAGCTGAATATATCGTCTGCTAGCCAAAATATAATAACTAAGGGGTACAAGACCTTCTGATGGGTTAAGAAATATATTGTAGTTAAATAAAGGACAATATTAAAGTCTGTCGGAGTTATATAGTCGAGAATTACAAGGTCATCTGAGTTATACGTGAGATATTTAACACTACTGGGGTTATTTAAGAGGTGTTATAGTCTTTCCTATAGTTATATACACCAGAATATATAACCCAGTGTAATTAATAGTCACTAAAATAAACTCATTGGTGTTTTATGAAGGATAATTTGGAATGGAGTTGAGTTACGTAAAGGAGGATTTAATTTGGGGTTATGAAGAAGAGAACTTAACTCACAGATGGGTTATATAAACGATAATTTTATGTAGAGTTATGAAGATAATTTATAACGTAGGGAAGTTATATTAGTGAGGATTTAGAGTCAGTACAGTGAGGTATTATATGTGTTCAGTTATGGTCCAGGTGAGTTGTGTGAACATGGAGTGAATATGTAAATGAGTTAAGGTACTGGGGAAGCTGTGCAAGTATTAGTAACAGTCGTGGAAATTAAAATACGAGCTGAAGTTCCCATCCAGTGTGTGTATGAGAGAGAGAGAGAGAGGGACAGTACAACAATAGTATGGGAGCCAGGGAGTGAGTCTGTCCCTTTAATAATAGTAATATGTGTCGAGAAACATGATATATTGTAATAACACGTGGCTCAATATGACGAATATGTAATTGGTTATTGTGTTTGTCGTGTTTGTGTGATTAACGGTTATACTCGCGTTAGTAGTGGAGAGGTTTTTTGGGGAGGGAGGGGAGGGGGGCTCTTGCCTGGACTGGACTGAGAGCTGTACGACGATTTAGGGACGACTGGTAGAGCTGGAGTGTTTCCCAGCCGCGATGATCAGTGTTGGAGGCCGTATGATTTATTTCTTAAGTCTTCCCTTTCCTCCTCCATTAAATTCAATCCTCTCATATTGTTAAGCACTTTAGAACCATCCCAGGGAGGCCATTACCCTTCGTGGCAAGTGTGACTACAGGGTGTTGTTTATGAAGGCAGAGTAGTAGATGAACCCACTGCCGGAGGGAGGAATAGTGATACGAGGACAGACTAACACAGACATTGTAGTACTGTGTGTGTGTGTGTGTGTTAAAATGTTATTGTGAAATGTTAAAACGAGTTATTTATCTTTTTTTGCATTAACATCTTCAACACACACACACACACACACACACACACACACACACACACACCATCTGGTTGGCTCCCACGGTTCGTTGTATATATTACTATTTCATACCTGAGTGGCACACTGAAACGACTAGGCGTGAAAAGCTTTCCACGAGTCAGGTAATTTGTGCTGTCACTCCACCTGTGCTCGTCTGAGTGGGAGTCTCATTTTTAGCTCTTTGGACACACACACACACACACACACACACACACACACACACACACAAATATGCTTATGACACAACAGTAATGAATGATTTTGGAAAGCTAATAAAGTAATGAATCATAAAAACTTACACTACTCAACACAAAAGTATCTTAGCTCATAAATGTGTCAAAACTTTAAAGACATAAATGAACTATAACACGGTATGACTCTCTCTCTCTCTCTCTCTCTCCCTCTCTCTCTCGGCACAATCATTATTTTTCTACAGGTGAGAGCAGTAATTATTCCGCTCGCAGGTGTTGTGTGTACCTGTGGCCGTGTCAATATTGGTATGACGGGGAGTAAACCACCTGTTATATATACAAGCCATTACTGCCATCACCATACCTCCGCTTCACCTCTGCCTCACCCCCTCACCCCTGCCTCACCCCGCCACCCCTGCCTCACCCCCTCACCCCACCCCGCCACCCCTGCCTCACCCCTCACCCCTGCCTCACCCCCTCACCTCTGTCTCACCCCCTCACCTCTGCCTCACCCCTCACCTCTGCCTCACCCCTCACCCCTGCCTCACCCCCTCACCTCTGCCTCACCCCCTCACCTCTGCCTCACCCCCTCACCCCTGCCTCACCCCCTCACCTCTGCCTCACCCCCTCACCCCTGCCTCACCCCCTCACCTCTGCCTCACCCCCTCACCCCTGCCTCACCCCTCACCTCTGCCTCACCCCCTCACCTCTGCCTCACCCCCTCACCTCTGCCTCACCCCCTCACCTCTGCCTCTCCCCCTCACCTCTGCCTCACCCCCT
>CAUDMG010003716.1:1975692-1988192 GCA_958450375.1 Homarus gammarus
GAGACCACGCTAACACCAACCTGTCTCCTCCTGTTAGAGAAGATGTGACCAGATACAAGGAGTCCAAGAACACGGCCGGGGTGAATGACCTGGGCTACACACACACACACACACACCACCGTAGATACTTCACATAATTAGGACGTGTAATGACTGTTAATCGTTTGGTGGATAACTCAAATAAAAATGCATTTACAGTAGAATATAATTATTTTACACCCGAATTATTATGATAGTTATCGCTCACAGAGACTCAAGAGGCTTATTAATACTGTCAACATTTCCTACCTAAAAAAAAAAGTCTATAAATTGTGTAGAAGTGATTTTGTAGAGCAATACGAGTACAGTCATTTCCACACCAGGACAGAGAGGAGTGTGGTGCTTTATATAACATAGAGTCGAGCTAATCTGTAAAAATACTACAGTCTAGAACCCGGGTAGAAGAGAGTTGTATCCAGAGAGACGCCGGGATAACTCAGGATAATCTCAGCTCAGGGATATAAGAAGACAGGTGGTGAAAATGTAATAACGATATTAATAAAAATAAGAGACACACGGGCAGGGGGTGAGGGTGGTGATGGAGGGGAGGGGTGGTGATGGAGGGGAGGGGTGGTGATGGAGGGGAGGGGTGGTGATGGAGAGGAGGGGTGGTGATGGAGGGGAGGGGTGGTGATGGAGGGGAGGGGTGGTGATGGAGGGGAGGGGTGGTGATGGAGAGGAGGGGTGGTGATGGGAAGAGGAGGTGGTTGAGGGGGGAGAGGAAGAGCCGGGATGAACAGCTCAACCTCTCTACGACCTGGCAACTGAGAGGGGGAGGTGAGGGAGGTAGGAGAAGTGGAATAAAAGAGCGGGAGGTGAGAGGGGGGAAGGAGGGGGAAGTGAGGGGGGTAGGGAGAGGGGGAAGAAGGAGGGGGAGGAAGGTGGACTGGGTGGCACCTGAGTATAGTGGTGGTGTAGGTGTCTTTATAACTGTCTGAGTTAATGTTACTGGTGATCTCCCCCTCCCCTCTCTCACTCTCTCTCGCTGTCTCTCTTTCTCTATCTTTCTTTCTTTCTCTGGTTCTATCTCCTTTTCTTCTCGATAATGTTGCTCTCTTTTTTTATCTCTCTGTCTATATTCTCCGCCTCTCTGTCTTCTATCTCTCTCTTTGCCTCTTTCTCTCTATCTCTCTGTCTATATCCCCTCTCTCACTCACTCTCTCTCTTTTCTCTCTCTCTCTCTCTCGCTAGCCAACACGGTGGATCCTACAGTATATTGATTTACCTCTCCTAAATTCTTCCTTCTTTCCTTCATTTCTTCCTTCCTCCCTCCCTCCCTACTTTCTTTCCTCTCTCTCTCTCTCTCTCTCTCTCTCTCTCTCTCTCTCTCTCTCCTTTGTCCAATAGACCGAGTTCACCCATCACCCATTTATTTTTCCATTTCTGCTTCAGTTCTTTGAAAGTTGAAATTTTGTAAAAGGAAAAAAAAAATACCCTGTATATTTTTTTCATGTGATTTTTATTTCTTCAAATTTTTTCGGCTTTTGAGAGGACCAGAGCCATATTGGAGTGGCTGTTGAGCAAGAGGTATAGTTACGTGTGACAGAGGGGCTGGGGGTACGGGGTAAGGTATGACTTGTGGAGAGAGTCTGCTGTAACGATGGATTAGGGGAAACGTGTTTGTTGGAGGTAATTTTCACGATAAGATTAAGATAATAATAATAATAATAATAATAATAATAATAATAATAATAATAGTAATAATAACGCTACTACTACTGCTATTAATTATTATTTTTTTTTTAAAGTGGCCTCCAGCCTCCCCCATTCGCCACACCTTCGCCGCCATCTTATTACCTTAAAATTAACTATCCTAATACATAAGTAGCTACCCTGGCTGACTACTACTACTACTACTACTACTACTACTACTACTAATAAGCTATATTGGGACTATAGACAAGATAAACAGTCCAAAATGACACAAGAATGACATTGTGACTCTACCTTGCCTAGAGACGTTCACTGAGTATCATTTAAAGAGATTATTTAAGTGTAAACAGGACTCGACTTGAGGTACACAGAGCCCTCCTTCAGGACTCTACGTGAAGTAAACAAACGCCTCCTATAAGACTCTACTTGAAGTAAACAGGACTCTACTTGAGGTAAACAGACCCTTCCTTCAAGACTCTACGTGAAGTAAATAGGACTCTACGTGAAGCAAACAAACACTTCGTCGAGACTCTACGTGAAGTAAACAAACCCTTCCTTCGGGACTCTACGTGAAGTAAACAAACCCTTCCTTCGGGACTCGACGTGAAGTAAACAAACCCTTCCTTCGGGACTCTACGTGAAGTAAACACACCCTTCCTTCGGGACTCGACGTGAAGTAAACAAGACTATTTGAGGCAAAAAACCCTTCCTTCAGGACTCTAAGTGAAGTGAACAAACGCTTCCATCATAGGGTAGTCAAGACAACGGCTCCTCATTCAAACTTTATCCAAGAAAGTAGAAAAGTTTCCCCGAAGTCACTGGTGGTGGAGACGCTGCCAGCTGGCCCTCCAGATGGTCCTCAACCACCTGAGTAAATATCCTCGTGAGCCACCTGAGTAAATATCCTGGTGAGCCAACTATTATCCATCACTATAATAAACATCATCCATAGACCCTTATCCATTATCCATAACCTATAATCACTCTTCAGTACTTAATATCCATAGGCGATTATCCTCTGTCTATAACACATTGTATATAATTATTACCTATTATCCATAGTCTACCATCCATTTATCCAATGTGTTATACCTTGCCCATCGTCTAAAATTACTCTCTGTTACTTTCTTACCCATAATGTATCCTCTGTTGTCTACTGTTGTCTCTACATGTGTAAAGACTCTCAATAGAGACTCAGTAGGGAATTAAACAACCTCCAAAGAGGCTCCGAGACTTGAGAGGTAATTCACGTGTCAGGGAAAAGCAATTAAGATCAGTAATTAATCTTTCAGGGCATCCGGAGTACTGCTAATTAACTTTTCCAATCAAGTAATGACTTATTTGGGTGCTGGGATCTGGGTAGGGATCTGGTGCTGGGATTTGATTTGGGATCTGGTGCTGGGATTTGATTTGGGATGTGGTGCTGGGATCTGGGTAGGGATCTGGTGCTGGGATTTGGGTAGGGATCTGGTGCTGGGATTTGGCAAGGGATCTGGTGCTGGGACTTGAGAGTGGGACCTGGTGCTGGGACTTGAGAGTGGGACCTGGTGCTGGGACTTGAGAGTGGGACCTGGTGCTGGGACTTGAGAGTGGGACCTGGTGCTGGGACTTGAGTGGGACGTGTTTGGGATTATTCGGTCACTGAGATTCAAGTTTCTTTTGGACTTGGTAACGTTGGTGCGGGTGACAAATACTGTAGCAAATTTATCACCTGTCCAGAGCGAGGAAAACAAATTATCGAGGGGTGAAAAAAATAGTATAAATGATGGTGCTATTGAGACTCTAAATAAATATATTGAAATATTTATTGATATCATGAAGTTTTAGTGTGAATAAATAATGAAGTTGTTATTTATTTTGGTTTGGTTTGAAAAATAAAAGATTAAGTTGATGAACTTAGATTAAATGCCTTAAAGACGTAGGTAATGTTTATTCTAAAATTATAACATGGTAGTCAGAACTTTAGAGCGTCACCAGTGGAGAATATGACGAAGGTAGGAAATAACGTAACTTGTGATGATAGATAAAAATGAATTAACAGTTAATACAAGAATAGGCCAAATTAAAAATACTATTCAATAACCTTTGGAAATTTGGTGAAAGGGGGGCTACTAAAATACTTTGTACGTCAGTTATCAGAACCGTTGGGGCTTTTAGCTGAGAAAAAGAAGTTGAGGATTTTGAAATATGGTGCAACAGGAGAATGTTAACTTAAAGATTAGGAATTATGATGGAAAACAAGCAAAGAATTACTAAGGTTTGGTTTGGTTAGGTTAGGTAGGGGGTCAAGGAGGGCAGAGACGATAGAATAGATGGATACAATAAAAAACTTTGGACCCCTAGAGAGAGAGAGAGAGAGAGAGAGAGAGAGAGAGAGAGAGGACTGGTAATGACATCCTGGAAAAAAAATAGTAATAATCTGGAGAGGAGGGCCGTGGTCGCCAACCCTCAGGCCAGAGTAATCGAGCACATTACGGTCATGTGGCTGTAATCTTGGAGTTATAAAATTATCGATGACACGCGATTATACCAAACTGTTTAAAATAATTATAGATGATTATACATATTGACTCAATTTTACAGAGAGAGAGAGAGAGAGAGAGAGAGAGAGAGAGAGAGAGAGAGAGAGAGTTAATCATCATTGCTCTGTACTCACTCCTATGGGCAGTGTCAGACATGTCCCTCTGTATCTTAACTCGTCTTCTTCCCTTGTCTCCCACACTCGCTGTAAACAACAAACAACAACAATAATAATCAATGAGAATATCACACACACACACACACACACACACAGACACAGACACACACACACACACACACACACACACACACGAAAGAAGAAACAACAAGATATAAAGAAATTAAATTTTCTCTCACTCATTAAGTCAGTCAGTCAACCAAGACGGTATTAACACACATACAGCTGACTGATGCATATAGAAATTAACATCTAAGGTTAAAATATTTGGGGTTAAATTAGAGGTAGGTTAGGTTAAGTTGAATTAAGGGGAGGTCATATTTGGTCAGGTTTGGGTTAGGTTAGGTTAGGTTAGGTTAGGTTAGGTTAGGTTAGGTTAGGTTTTTTTGTGGGGGTAGGTTAAGTATGAGTGGTGTAGGAGGTGGGTGGTGAGGGAGGTGGGTGGTGAGGGGGGTGAGTGGTGAGGGAGGTGAGGGAGGTGGGTGGTGAGGGAGGTGAGTGGTGAGGGAGGTGGGTGGTGAGGGAGGTGAGTGGTGAGGGAGGTGAGTGGTGAGGGAGGTGAGTGGTGAGGGAGGTGGGTGGTGAGGGAGGTGGGTGGTGAGGGAGGTGGGTGGTGAGGGAGGTGGTGGTGAGGGAGGTGAGTGGTGAGGGAGGTGGGTGGTGAGGCAGGTTGGTGGTGAGGGAGGTGAGGGAGGTGGGTGGTGAGGGAGGTGGGTGGTGAGGGAGGTGAGTGGTGAGGGAGGTGGGTGGTGAGGGAGGTGGGAGGTGAGGGAGGTGGGAGGTGAGGGAGGTGAGTGGTGAGGGAGGTGGGTGGTGAGGGAGGTGGGTGGTGAGGGAGGTGAGGGGTGAGGGAGGTGGGTGGTGAGGGAGGTGAGTGGTGAGGGAGGTGGGTGGTGAGGGAGGTGGGTGGTGAGGGAGGTGGGTGGTGAGGGAGGTGGGTGGTGAGGGAGGTGAGTGGTGAGGGAGGTGGGTGGTGAGGCAGGTTGGTGGTGAGGGAGGTGAGGGAGGTGGGTGGTGAGGGAGGTGGGTGGTGAGGGAGGTGAGTGGTGAGGGAGGTGGGTGGTGAGGGAGGTGGGAGGTGAGGGAGGTGGGAGGTGAGGGAGGTGAGTGGTGAGGGAGGTGGGTGGTGAGGGAGGTGGGTGGTGAGGGAGGTGAGGGGTGAGGGAGGTGGGTGGTGAGGGAGGTGAGTGGTGAGGGAGGTGAGTGGTGAGGGAGGTGAGTGATGAGGGAGGTGGGTGGTGAGGCAGGTGGGTGGTGAGGGAGGTGGGTGGTGAGGGAGGTGGGTGGTGAGGGGGGTGAGTGGTGAGGGAGGTGGGTGGTGTAGGAGGTGAGTGGTGAGGGAGGTGGGTGGTGAGGCAGGTGAGTGGTGAGGGAGGTGAGTGGTGAGGGAGGTGAGTGGTGAGGGAGGTGGGTGGTGAGGCAGGTGGGTGGTGAGGGAGGTGAGTGGTGAGGGAGGTGAGTGGTGAAGGAGGTGGGTGGTGAGGGAGGTGGGTGGTGAAGGAGGTGGGTGGTGAGGGGGGTGAGTGGTGAGGGAGGTGAGTGGTGAGGGAGGTGAGTGGTGAGGGAGGTGGGTGGTGAGGGAGGTGGGTGGTGAGGGAGGTGGGTGGTGAGGGAGGTGGGTGGTGAGGGAGGTGAGTGGTGAGGGAGGTGGGTGGTGAGGCAGGTTGGTGGTGAGGGAGGTGAGGGAGGTGGGTGGTGAGGGAGGTGGGTGGTGAGGGAGGTGAGTGGTGAGGGAGGTGGGTGGTGAGGGAGGTGGGAGGTGAGGGAGGTGGGAGGTGAGGGAGGTGAGTGGTGAGGGAGGTGGGTGGTGAGGGAGGTGGGTGGTGAGGGAGGTGAGGGGTGAGGGAGGTGGGTGGTGAGGGAGGTGAGTGGTGAGGGAGGTGAGTGGTGAGGGAGGTGAGTGATGAGGGAGGTGGGTGGTGAGGCAGGTGGGTGGTGAGGGAGGTGGGTGGTGAGGGAGGTGGGTGGTGAGGGAGGTGGGTGGTGAGGGAGGTGGGTGGTGAAGGAGGTGGGTGGTGAGGGAGGTGGGTAGTGAGGCAGGTTGGTGGTGAGGGAGGTGAGGGAGGTGGGTGGTGAGGGAGGTGGGTGGTGAGGGAGGTGAGTGGTGAGGGAGGTGGGTGGTGAAGGAGGTGGGTGGTGAGGGAGGTGGGTGGTGAGGGAGGTGGGTGGTGAGGGAGGTGAGTGGTGAGGGAGGTGGGTGGTGAGGGAGGTGGGAGGTGAGGGAGGTGGGTGGTGAGGGAGGTGAGTGGTGAGGCAGGTGAATGACGAGGGAGGTGGGTGGTGAAGGAGGTGGGTGGTGAGGGAGGTGGGTGGTGAGGTAGGTGGGTGGTGAAGGAGGTGGGTGGTGAGGGAGGTGAGTGGTGAGGGAGGTGGGTGGTGAGGGAGGTGAGTGGTGAGGGAGGTGGGTGGTGAGGCAGGTGAGTGGTGAGGGAGGTGGGTGGTGAGGGAGGTGGGTGGTGAGGGAGGTGGGTGGTGAGGGAAGTGAGTGGTGAGGGAGGTGGATGGTGAAGGAGGTGGGTGGTGAGGCAGGTGAGTGGTGAGGCAGGTGAGTGTTAACACCTCCCCAGCAGGAGTTAGTGGACTGAGTATGTTGACGACCCGTGGTTGTCTGTTGCTGCGAGACACTTATTGGCGCGGCTACTGCTTCACTATCTGGCTACAGTCGTGTGTGGGCGTGTGTGTGGGCGTGTGTGTGTGTATGGCGTGTGTGTGGGCATTTGTGTGGGCGTGTGTGTGGGCATTTGTGTGGGCGTGTGTGTGGGGGGACGTGTGTAAAGCGTGTGTAAAGTGTGTGTGTGTGTATGTGTGTGTGTGTGTGTGTGTGTGTATGGTGTGTGTGTATGTGTAGGATGTGAGTGTGTGAACGTGTGGGTGAGTGTGTGTGTGTCTTCATTGACGTCATTCATTACTGACGTCACGATGTTCAGTGTTTACCTGGGGTGTTGACATCCTGCCCCCGACACATCTACCTACTCCGGGCGCTGCCTCCTCAACTGGTGTCGTTGTTGGCATTATTTTTCTTTTCGTGTCGGTAATTCAGAAAAGGTTTTTAATTAAAGTTGGAGAGAGAGAGAGAGAGAGAGAGAGAGACAGAGAGAGAGATAGAGATAGAGAGAGAGTGAGAGAGAGAGAGAGAGAGAGAGAGAGAGAGAGTTGTGTGTGTGTGTATGTGTGTGTGTGAGCTTGGGTGCCGACACTGAACACTCACTATCTATCTACACACACACACAAACACACACACACACACATTATTATCAACTACATAGACATTAACAACGACACAGACAGACAGACAGACAGACAGACAGACTGACAGACAACGTACCCTTGCGGTGGTCAATATCAACATCATGGATCACTATACGGATTGTCTCCCCCTCCGTCACTGAACTCTGTCTCTTGAGTCCGTCCTCCATCCCCAGGTCACGAGACGTGTTCACTTCCAGGGATTGAGTTATACGTGTCACCGGGCCCACCACGCCCCCGGGAGCTGTGGGTGTGGTGGCTGGGTACACTGACGCCCCACGTGGGGAGGCTGGCGGTGTGGGCAACATCCTACTCCCTTCAGATCTGGTGAAAGATAAATAATACGATGATAGGAATATGATAGTAATATAATTCCCTATTATTTTTGGACCATTTAAAGAGAAGACCCAGATTTTAAATGATTTTATATTAATATCTGTGTTAACTGTACACCTCTGTTGTAGTGGGAAGATGTGTGTGTGTGTGTGTGTGTGTGTGTGCTATGTTTGTACGTGTATGAGTTGTGTGTATGTATGTCTTGTGTGCGTCAATATACATATACACCCATTATTTCAACATCACAAATGGTAACTGATCTAACTACCTGTCAATCTACGTATGAGAAGCGTTAGTCTTTCAACCAATAAGTTAACGGGAGTTGTTAACATGCAGCCAATAGAGAGAGCGAGGCAAGGCAATATACACACCCTCAAAAATTAGACTATTACGCCATCTGTTGGTAAATGATAGAACAATCTGGTTATTCTGGCCAATGGGAGCACAGGCCGGAAAAATCCAGCCAATTAAAGAGAAATTGGTGCGCCATTCCTAGAAATTGACGTCACAACCACTGTGTTGACAACAAACTCGAGGAACTGGCTTGTTGTGACATTACAGAGGTCCGCCCACACTCTTGATGTAATCTCTGAAGAATACTAACACAACAACACACTCGCAAAACTTAATATTTGTGTTTTATTAAATGAATGTACACACACTGTTTTCCTATTGGCTGAGAGTGACTGAAATGTCAAGTGTGGAAAATGAGATGATAATACGTAATTTTGTATTTCAAGTGATTGAGTAGTTATAGCGGTTGATATTACTGTAGTAGACGGTGTTGGCCTACTCTCTCTCTCTCTCTCTCTCTCTCTCTCTCTCCAGTCTTAATACTTTTCACTGGCATAATACTTCTCCATGCCATAATACTCCCCATCATCTAATTAGAGAAATCTTCAGGTTCTCATCAGAGTTGCTCAATAGTGTCACGAACTGGATGGAATTAGCTGAGACTTTTGAGGGAACGTCCTGGGTGTTGCGGTCATCCGTCTCCCACAAAACTTTCCCTAATGTAACTTTCTCAATCATTAATTCATTAGTAGAGCGAATAAAAATCCTTGTCAGTTTTCGTGTTGGAGTGACGGTAGCGTGCTTCGTTTGGTGTGTGTGTGTGTGTGTGTGTGTGTTCAGCTGTATGTTTTGAAACCCACGACAAGTCCTCTGTCTGTGATTCAATTTTGATAGAACCAGACTGTGCAGATTATGTTGAACATTTACTTCTGAAATTTACTTGCCAGGATATATATATATATATATATATATATATTATATATATATATATATATATATATATATATATATATTATTTTTTTTGGGGGGGGGGGGGATTTGTTTACTAGGATTTCGTTTATGGGGAAAAATGAGCCTAAAACAACATTTAAATGTATTTAGAACATAAGAACATAAGAAAATATGGAGTCTGCAATAGGCCGGTTGGCCTGTGCATGGCAGCTCCTGTCGAGAGTTACTACCACTCTCTATCATCCATGAATCTATCTAGCCTCCTTTTGAAACTTTCCAGAGTTCCAGCACTTACTACAAAGTTGGTAAGCTTGTTCCACTCGTCCACCACCCTATTTAAGAACCAGTTCCTTCCTATCTCCCTCCTAAACCTAAACTTATCCATCTTAATCCGTTGCTACGAGTCTTATCCTGCTCGGATATTTTAAGAACTTTATCTATATCCCTTTATTGATTCCTTTCACCCACTTAAATACTTCTATCATATCTCCCCGCACTCTTCGTCTTTCTAGGGAATGCAAGTTAAGTTTCTTTAAGCTATCTTGATATGGAAGGTTTCTAAGTCCCGGAATTATTTTCGTCATTCTTCGCTGCACCGACTCCAGTGAATTGATATCCATTCTATAATAAGGGCACCAGAACTGAATAGCATAATCGAGGTGCGGCTTGACTAACGTAAGATATAGTTGCAATATGACCTAGATATAAAACCTAATACTCTGTTCGCCTTGAACATATCAGTTATGTCGGTCTTACTAAATGGAGTCAGTGGCGGGAACCCTTGTCACGTGATGTCATAACTGCTGTCACTTCACCTCACAGCTGTAGGGAGTGATCACCTACCCTACCTGTCTTCCTCCCCTCCCCCCAGTAATCAGGTGTTAGAGACGGTAACCTTTGTCATATGATGTCCTAACTGCTGTCACCTCACGTCAATGGCCTCTCAGTTTGGTGGTTCCTTTGAAATGTTGGCAGTTGACGAGAGGAGAGTTGGCTGTCTTATGATGAGATAAGTTACCTGCACCTGACATGGTCACTAATCCTGGTACACTGATTACAAGTGGCCAGTTGCCGGACCTCTCTGGTTAACTTGTACGGTGAGGTGGAGTCACGCAACTCACAACACCTGATAATTTTCCTCTCAAAATATTAGCTTGTCCGCCGGGCAAACACCGGCCCCTAGTCCTAGCATGGCTCATCTACACAGCCTGATTTAGTATGTTCTTTCCCTCCTTTTCCCTTTCTTCCTCCCTCCTTCCCCTTTCTCCCCCTCCTCCCTTTTCTTCTTCTCTCCCTCTTACCCTCCTCCAGGCAGGTACTCACACAGCTGATGATCGTCTCCTGGTAGAGCGGTACTCCTCGTCTGCCGGGTATAACCACTGGTCCTCCTCGAGGCTGGATGAGCCCGTCCTCCGGGGTGACCCTTGGGCCGAGGACACCCCGGTAACCCCACCTCCGCCCCCTGGTGGGGGAACCTCAGGGGACAGTGGCGACGGCGACGAGTCCAGAGGTACTGAAGGAGAAATAAAGGCTTAACTGATTACTGCCTGTAGGAGGAGAGACAAGTCTTGGTGTTCAGTCTAAGGATACAAACTGTGTGTTAAGTTCACACCTGTTGAACCAGAGATAATTATTATATGTTTACCTGTTTGGGGGCGTATTAGTGAGAGAGAGAGAGAGGAGAGAGAGAGAGAGAGAGAGAGAGAGAGAGAGAGAGAGAGAGAGAGAGAGAGAGAGAGAGAGAGAGAGAGAGAGATTTTGTTGTCTTCGAGGGAAAGAAAAGAGAATATGTAATGTCCCGTTGAAGTAATGTTGTACAAGACGTCCAGAGTTACTGAAGTATAAGGTATTATTGAATAATTTAGATGTAGAGAAAAATAATGACCACCTTTTTAACATCGAAGTTTTAAAAGGAGAATTAGAGAAGTGAAAACTACTGAAGAACATAGAATTACTCATTAGTTTTACCTGTCAGGTGTATTGATAATCGTTAATGTTCAGTTAAAAAAGAAAATTTATCACATGAAGAGTAGGCACCCCAACTAATTTTACCTGTTGATTAAAAACCGTAATGTTACCTGGGTGGGGGTTAGGTTAGGTTAGATTACGTCAGGTTAGGTTAGGTTAGGTTAGGTTAGATTACGTCAGGTTAGGTTAGGTTAGATTACGTCAGGTTAGGTTAGGTTAGGTTAGGGTTCTCAATCATCAGGTGAAATAAATCTGAGTGTCTAATTTTCATGTGATAAAAATCAGAAGAGTCAATTTGAGTTCTTATAAGTACCTAAGTTAGATATTCCTCGTAAATGAAGTATTAATAACCCACCTTTCTGGAATACTTACGTTAATACAGCAAACTAATATCGCTAAGATGACAAGAGAATCACACTGAGACTCCAACTTAAGTCAAAGATAAGTTCACTGTAGTATAAGAGGATGAATATCAACGTACCGAATCTTTGTGACTCCTGGCTCTGACCTACTGAAGGAGAAAGAATCATTGATTAGTTTACCTGTGAGGGCGTAAGGGGGATGCAGGGGGGGGGAGTAAAAATCAACACTTTACATGCCGGTTAGGGAGCCTGGGAAGGGGGTGGGGGGTGAGTAGAACCTTGGTAGAATAACATTACAG
This sequence comes from Homarus gammarus, assembly GCA_958450375.1. Classification (NCBI taxonomy): domain Eukaryota; kingdom Metazoa; phylum Arthropoda; class Malacostraca; order Decapoda; family Nephropidae; genus Homarus; species Homarus gammarus. Next base: position 1,987,539 of record CAUDMG010003716.1, read on the forward strand.
TTCTTGTTCTTAGAAGGGACGGGGCTTTGGGGGGGGGGGGTGGAGGGGAGTTCTTATGCGTTTATATAACAGTACAGTATAATGTTTTGATGTCAATATGTACAGTAGCCCACACTTACTCCTGGTACAGTGGCTGGCAGGTTTGGTGAGGTGTGGCAACTGTGTTTGTTTACATCTTATTCAAATTCCCAGAATGGTCCTAAGGAACTTTACAATAGTAGCCAGACTAAGGCTCACATAAATATTTCACAGAGTTGCCACATACCACAAAACGCTCAGTTCACTGTACCAGGTATAAGTGCAGGCGACTGTACTTTAATAGCAGTATGTTAATGTTTTCAAAGCATTATAATATTTTGAATAGACAAGACCAGATACCTATATATATGTGTTCAAGTATATTTCTAATGAATCAAGTTATGCTATTTCTCTTATATATTAACATTGACGAGTAAATCATGAGATCCCACAGCCAACATGTATCAGTATCTGTTTAATTCTCAATAATTTCACCGTAATATAAGGATTTTAATAGACAATTTTTGTTATAATAATTTTTTGGGGGGGCACAAATTATCCAGAGTTTCTTGAGCCTTTCGTCCTAAGGTTAATGAGGGATTGAGATTATGGTTCTATCTCAGTGGCATGAATGTG
>CAUDMG010003716.1:1993192-2000692 GCA_958450375.1 Homarus gammarus
TAACCTAACCTAACCTTACCAAGCGTACCCTTAACCTAACCTAACGTAACCTAACCTTGACAAACTTAATTCTAATCTAATCTAATTTAACCTAAACTAGCCTAACCTAACTCAACCTAATCAAACTTACCCATAACCTAACCTAACCTAACGTAACCTCAGCAATTATACCTATCCGAATTATCAAGTTGTAGTATCAGAGCTTTAGGTCCTTGTTGTGTTTCAGGTCCTTGTTGTGTTTCAGGTCCGTGTTGTGTTTCAGGTCCGTGTTGTGTTTCAGGTCCGTGTTGTGTTTCAGGTCCTTGTTGTGTTTCAGGTCCTTGTTGTGTTTCAGGTCCTTGTTGTGTTTCAGGTCCGTGTTGTGTTTCAGGTCCGTGTTGTGTTTCAGGTCCGTGTTGTGTTTCAGGTCCTTGTTGTGTTTCAGGTCCGTGTTGTGTTTCAGGTCCGTGTTGTGTTTCAGGTCCTTGTTGTGTTTCAGGTCCGTGTTGTGTTTCAGGTCCGGGATTCTTGGGAGAGGTAGAGAGAGTCCTTGGTGAGGTTTTCCTCGCGGTTCACAGGGAGATAATTGGCGCAGATTGATATTGGATGCCTTCCTTCCCTTCATTTAATTGACGAATTTGATCCCTACCCGTCTGACTGTGTGTGTGTGTGTGTGTGTGTGTGTGTGTGTGTGTGTGCTATCATAATCTCAACCTGCTAGATAATATTACGTTGTATTTTTCATTACAAATCTCATTAAAAGGCAGCAAATATTGGACGATTCATGTCCGCTTTTGGTTGGTTGCGTGGCAGGGTCGTTTACAGAAGTTGCACATGGGAGGGCTATATCTTGTGCGAGAGGGGCGGCGGCAGCGTCTGTGCAACGCTGGCGCTTGTCTACCTCGGTTTGCAGTCGAGCTAATTCGAAAGTATTGACACCTTCTCGTGTGGTGCTCCTCCAAGCGTTACGGTGTGGAGTGATCGTCTCCCAGGTGAGGGGGTCGATTTGGCTCTTTTTCAGGTTTGTCTTAAGACTATCCTTATACCTTTTCAGTTGCCTGCCAGCATTACGTTTACTATTCGTTAGGTGACTGTAAAGTAGCTGATTTGGCAGTCTACTGTCGTCCATGTGTGTTTAACATGGCCATTACAATGTAGTTGTTCATGGATAATGTTAGCCTCGATGCCCCTACAGTTGGTGTCAACGAGAATACTGGCATTTGTTCTCTTGTCTTCCCAGCGAACACGGAGGATGGAACGTAGACTACGTTGGTGAAAGTTTTCAAGTGCCTTGAGGTGCCTCCTGTCTGTGACCCATGTCTCGCTGCCATATAGCAGGGTGGGGAGGACCACTGCTCGATATACGTGCAACTTTGTAGATAATCTCAGCTCCCTACAGCTTCATCACCACGTCATTAAACACACACCTGTACAAGTCAATTACATTATCACCTCATTACACAAATACGTATATGACTCAATAACAACAGCTGTACCACATTTACTACGTTACAAGAATCTCGTTACAGTACAAAGAGGTTACAAACACCCGTCACCGTACAGAAAGACAGACAGGGATATTTAGACAGTGATGATTGTGGGACAGTAATTTACCCCTCCATTCACATAGATAACTTTGGGTACAGTGCATTCACCTAGTAAGCCTTGGTACAGTCACATAGTAAGCCTTGGTACAGTCACATAGTAAGCTTTGGTACAGTCACATAGTAAGCTTTAGTACAGTTATACACCTGGACATTGGTACACTCACTTAGGTAAAGGATGGTAATGAACTCACACATATAGGTAAGTACAGTCCTCGAGGTAGCACAGTTAGGAGCCAAACAGAGCCCCGGGCCGTGTGAGTACCCGGACCAAGATTCGAACTCGGAACTAAGGACCGGACCCGAATCTCTATACTGAAGGTGTTGGTTTTGTTTGGATTAAAGGGAAGGTAGGGGAAGGGGTGAGGTTAGAGGGAGGGGAGAAGGACAGGGTATAAGGGAGAGGAGTGATGCTAGTGGAAGGAGAGGGGAGGGATGAGGTTAAAGGAAGTAGATGGGGTGATGCTCGAAGGGGAGGAGAGATCAAGAGAAACAGTTGGGTTTTGAGGAAGATCGTTCTGGTAGACTCACCTGATACGTCGGCCATGTCAAGGAACACTCGGGTGAAGGTGGGGCGTTAAAACTCACCTGATTGGCCTGGAACTTTCAGGTAAAGGGAGAGTGTTGGAACTCACCTGATTGGCCCGGAACATTCAGGTGAAAGGAAGGCGTTGAAACGTACCTGATTGGTCGTCGGCGTCGTAAGGGTCGTTCATGTCGTTGTTCTTGGCCCTGGAGGCGCGGTAGGAGGAGCGCCGCTTGATGGAGGAGCGAGAGTACCTCCTGGACTCCTCCCCCAAGGTTGTGGTCGACCCTCGCTCGCTGGCCGCCTCACTGCTCACGTCACTCTCGCTGCTGTGTCGGGAACCACAAGCTGCTGAGGCCACGATCCCGGTGCTGTGGTCAGGAGGTCAATGTGTCCAGTTAAAAAAAGAAGAAAAACTGATATTCTTATAGTGTTGTGGGTAATTAACTGGCCTAATTGATAACCTTGATATACGCGCTTAAAGACCTTAGTGGTTAGCTTTCAGTAAATAATATAATGTATAATGTCAACGTAACGGCCTTAGACATTTACTTTTATTTACTAAATGAGTGGCCAGTTTTTTTAGTTATAAGCTAACAGAGTGAACATGGTCTTTAAAATACTCGTACATCCCCGAGAGAGAGAGAGAGAGAGAGAGAGAGAGAGAGAGAGAGAGAGAGAGAGGCAATAATAAAAACAAGACACTTTTTCTCTTTCACTTTCATCTCTGGTTACTCACAAGAGAGGTGTAGCCATGATAACTGCGTCACGTGATCTCAACCCTTGGGTGTAATATATCACGCGTGAGACAGGTATATTGTTGTGTAGTGACGGAGCACGACACAGCGTAATTAAAAGTGCAACACCTGTAACACTAGACTCCTCACTAATTGCCACACTGTTCCCCCCGAAACTTTGAACCGTATCTAACCTAACCTAACCTCACCTAACGTAACCGAATTTATCCTACCGCCTAACATAACTTGATTTAACCTACTGTAAGACACACACACACACACACACACACCTCTTCCAGTAACATCTCTGCTCCTTCATCCAGTCATCCTCCACCCCTCCTCCTCCTCACCCCTCCCTTTGATAATCCTCATCCTTTCCTCACGGTCATCCTACGCGTCACTCCATCCTCAACGCCCTCGTGGTAACTGCCTCATGACTCATCCTCAAACAGTGTGAGGTCGTCCTTCAGTTTTCACGAGCTCTATAAACACGGGCCCAGGTTGTGTGTTTTATGAGTTGTAAACACGAGTGCTTTACCCAGTTGGAGGGGGAGGGGGTGAGGGGGGAGGGGTGGGGTAGGAGGGGTGGGTGAGGGGGGAGGGGTGGGATAGGAGGGGTGGGTGAGGGGGGAGGGGTGGGATAGGAGGGGGGAGGGGGGAGGGGTGGGATAGGAGGGGGGTGAGGGGGATAAAGAGACTGCTAGAGTATTTTATTTTCTCATATTTTGGTAGATTTTAAAGTCAGAGAGAGAGAGAGAGAGAGAGCGGGGGGGGGGGGGGGGTGAATGCCTACACAACAAACAGTACAGACTCTGCTATAAGTCAGAGTTAAAACGAAAAGTTTTATTTTAACGAGTAATAACACTGTCAAAGAGAGCGGCTGGAATGCTTCAAAGGCGAGTCTGTCAAAAATGTAATTGCACCTGTCTTGTTTAATTTACTGTCACTGGCCCCCACTATTACCTTTGTGGCTCCTCATGTCACTGCAGCGTTAACCTAACCTAACCTAACATAAAACATGAACTTGCCAATCGATATTATACTAAATGCGTTTAAATAATCAACGTTGTGTACCAAGATGTTAGTTCTGAGGTATTGTGGATTAGTGGTGAGGGGAATGAAGTGAACCAAGAGAGTGAGAGAGAGTGAGAGAGAGAGAGAGAGAGAGATGGCTGAATCTTTATGCTAGTCATTGATGTGGTAAAAGACTATAAGAGGAACGTGTAGTAGTGGTGTAGTAGAAAGTAAGTTTGTGTAAGAATTTAGAAGAATATTTTATACCTGTGAGAAAAAATATAAAAAAGTTGAATAAAATATAAACTTGAATGGAGATAGAATGAAAGAATGAAGGATAAATGGATGTGTGAAAGGGGGAATGGAACAATGAATGATGAATTGAGTGTAGGGGAAGGAGAGAAAATAATTGATGGATTAAGAACTGTGCATAGAGAGAGAGAGAGAGGATGAAAGGGAGCCAGGTCAGAAGAGGTTAATATTGGGATGTTGAGGGGATTTTATTGACCTGGGAATGTCATATAGATAGCTGTGATAAATGGAACTCTGGATAAATGAGAAAGGATGAATAAATGGGAGGAACAGCATAGGATACAATGATTAAGGAATAGATAAACAAGGGTGAAATGTTCAACTTGGAAGAGTTAGGTGTGAGGCAGGTAGAAGTTAGGTCAGGGTTAGGTTAGGTTAGGTTAGGTTAGGTCAGGGTTAGGTTAGGTTAGGTTAGGTTAGGGTTTCCTCAATGAATGGGAAGTAAAAAGATTGGTTAAAGAGAGGGAGGGAAGACGAGGAGTGAATGAATGGTGGCCAGTAAGAGGGAGGGGAAGACCAAGACGATGAAGAGAGAAGAGGTGAGGAGGAGAGATAATGGTCAGGTAAGAGGAGGTGTACGTAAACAAGTGGATAGGTCGTTGAGTAGCGTGATAAGTGGATAGGTCGTTGAGTAGCGTGATATATCTATGGCTGGAGGTGGTGGTGATTGGTGACGTTCAGGAAGGTGCAGGAGTATGCAGGCTTGGCTGTGAAGGGGAGTACCACACCAGAGAATACATGAATAATAATGGATGTGTGTTCGTATGTGTTCCCCGCCAGTCTATATTGACCGAGAAAGTATCCGGGATAGTTAAAATAATTATACATTTTCCAAAAGCAATACAGTTTTAACTAGTACAAGACGCCCCCCCCCCCCCCCCAAAAAAAAAAATAAACTATGGAGATGGTGGATAATAATACTGGTGTGGGATACGGAGATATAAGACCCACTTTTTTTATCTTCGGCTCAAAAACAAAACATATTTGAACCAGCGGTCATTCAGAATGGTGACGTCATAACAACAACAGACATAAACCTACTCGAGCGGTGGTTGTTATCATAGCCAACGTCGGATTCAACACATGTCTACATTAACTGGGCTGTTAGCTCAGACAATTACTGTGAACGTGCTGCAATTACGGATGTTATTGCAATTATTACGCTCTTCAATTACCGCTATTCTACTCGGTTATTGTCAGTGTTGCTGTTGCAGAGAGGAATGTATATGGAGCCGAGGTTTGACAGGGTGCGTGGGGATTCAGGGAGAAATATATATGGACCTAATGTTGCAGGGAAAAATATAGATGGCTGAAATATTGTAGGGAGAGTAATGTTTGACACGGTGTGATAAATATACAAGGGGGGAGCGGGCGTGCCAGGGTGTGCAGGGTTAAAGGGAGGAATAAAAAGGGAGAGAGAAGGATTGACAGGGTGTGTAGGATTAAAGGGGGGAATAAAAAGGGAGAGAGAAGGAGTGACAGGGTGTGTAGGATTAAAGGGAGGAATAAAAAGGGAGAGAGAAGGATTGACAGGGTGTGTAGGATTAAAGGGAGACATGTACAGGGAGAGAGAAGGCTTGACAGGGAGGGACAGAGAGGGATCTATTGTGCCTTAGAGTTTTTCAGGGAGATTGAGGGAGATTAATCCTGAGCGGTGTGAGGGGTCTGAGTCTGAGTGTGTGTGTGTGTGTGGTGTGTGTGTGTGTGTGTGTGTGTGTTACGTGAGGAAGGAAGGAAACGTCCAGTAAATTTGGACTAAAAACAAAATGAAAAGATACAGTGAAATGATAACTTGATAATAATGTAAATAAAAACAAAACAAAACAGATAAACAAATAAATAAATAGAATCATGAAGAAAACAAACGAATTATAGAATAAAACAAAACCAAATTGATACAAACATAAAACAGAATTAAACCCGCCCCCAAAAAAATATTAATGAAAGCTATACGAGATTCCAGAGTAAAAAAACAACAATTAATTAACTACAACAACAAAAACAACAAAAACATAAATAACAAAACAAAAATAACTAAAACAAAAATAACAACAACAACAACAACAACAAGTACCAAAATAAAAGAAAAAAAAGAGAGAGAGAAAGAGAGAGAGAGAGAGAGAGAGAGAGAGAGAGAGAGAGAGAGAGAGAGAGAGAGAGTCATTGGTAACAGCAATTAGGGAGAAGGGAAATGGATTTAGAAAACGGAATTTAGTGATGGGGGGGAAACTGAACTGTAAATAAACAAAATGAATGGTGAGACAGAGATGGAAAACAAATATATATCTAATTGATGAAAAATGGAGAGGGGAAACAGAATACGATAAAGGAGAGGGAATAAAGAGGTGAGGTTGAGCGGGAATGGAGAGGTAAAGTGAGAAGGAATGGAGGCGAGGTAAAGTGAGAGGGAATGGAGGCGAGGTAAAGTGAGAAGGAATGGAGGCGAGGTAAAGTGAGAGGGAATGGAGGCGAGGTAAAGTGAGAGGGAATGGCGGAGAGGTAAAGTGAGAGGGAATAAAGAGATAAAGTGAGAGGAAATCAAGAGATAAAGTAAGAGGGAATGGAGAGGTAAAGTGAGAGAGCATAAACGGGCAAACTGAGAGGGGTAAGAGGACCTATTTCACGAGTCGAGTAACATGATATGATTCACGGTACAGGAAATATATATACATACTGTAGGGAGAATTTATGCGAATAGGTCATAGTTTAAGGACAAATGACGTATAATTGAAAAAATGTTGAGTATAGGAAGTATTTAGGGAAAATTGGAGCATAATGGTGAAAAAGAAAAATAGGGAAAGTCGGGAAAACTGGGGAAATACAAATTTAGGGAAAGTCAGGAATGTAAATGGGAAACAATGAATTTAGGGAAATGTAAATATAAGAAGAGGGAAGAACGAGAGTGATATTGGTAAGGTAAACACAGTGTGACCTGAGGCGTGGCTCGACGATGTGGGTGGTAATATTTCCTTAGTGTGGGGGGGGGGGGGAGGTCTATGTTCCACCCTCCGAGTTCGCTGGAAGACAAGAGAACAAATGCCAGTCTTCTCGTTGACACCAACTGTAGGAGCATCGAGGCTAACATTATCCATGAACAACTACGCTGGACTGGCCATGTTACCCGCATGGACGACAGTAGACTGCCAAATCAGCTACTTTACAGTCACTTAACGAATAGTAAACGTAACGCTGGCGGACAACGGATAAGGTATAAGGATAGTCTTAAGACAAACCTGAAAAAGTGCCAAATCGACCCCCTCACCTGGGAGACGATCACTCCATACCGAAACGCTTGGGGGAGCACCACACGAAAAGTAGTCAATACTTT
>CAUDMG010003716.1:2005692-2058192 GCA_958450375.1 Homarus gammarus
GAGAGAAAGACAAGAAGAGAGACGGGGAGAAGAAAGAGAGACGAGAAGAAGAGAGAGAGGCGAGAAGAAGAGAGGGGATGGTAGGCCTTATCACTCACACCTCATAAGTACTGATGATGGAGTGATATTCTCAGGTGCAAATTGAGTAGTAACTGTAGATACGATAAGGGAGTGGTGGAGGTGGGAGTGGTGGAGGGGGGAGTGGTGGAGGGGGGTAGTGGTGGAGGGTGGAGTGGTGGAGGGTGGAGTGGTGAAGGGGGGTAGTGGTGGAGGGTGGGAGTGGTGGAAGGGGGTAGTGGTGGAGGGTGGAGTGGTGGAGGGTGGAGTGGTGAAGGGGGGTAATGGTGGAGGGAGGGAGTGGTGGAGGGGGGAGTGGTGGAGGGGGGTAGTGGTGGAGGGAGGGAGTAGTGGAGGGAGGTAGTAGTGGTGGGAGGGAGTAGTGGAGGGTGGTAGTGGTGGAGGGAGGGAGTAGTGGAGGATTGAAATAAAATAAAATAATTAATAGATAACTACTGAAGGAAAAAAATCGATATACTAATAAATATAAAAAAATACGAAAGATAAAAAAATAAATACAATAAAAAAGTAAAGATTTGAAGTGAATAAAAAAAATCCAGTAATGAAACAAAAAAAAAAAAAAAGGGAGCTTTAATAGGCGGTAAAAAAGTCGTATCCATCAGAGTGTCTCATCCTAATAGTCACTCGAGGTATTGAATTTTTTCCTAATTGAGAGACTACTTCACTGAGGGAGGGGAGGGGGGGGTAGGGGGGGAGAGGGGGGTATGAGGTTGGTCTTGGTGGAGGGAGGGGAGAGGGGGGGGGGGTATGAGGTTGGTCTTGGTGGAGGGGAGGGGGGAGGTATGAGGTTGGTCTTGGTGGAGGGGAGGGGGGAGGTATGAGGTTGGTCTTGGTGTAGGGAGAGGGAGGGTGTTGAGAGGCCGCTGGTAGAAGGAGAGGGCAGGGCGATCGTGGAAGGTTATAACTGGGGAGGAATAATTGTCTGGCTGTGAGAAGGACGATATATTACCATTTGGGAGGAAGGGTTTATGGGGGTGGTGGGGGGCGTGAGGGTGAGGGGGGGATGGGGGAGGAAGGCAGGGGGGAGAAGGAGGACAGGAGAGTAGAAGGAGGAAGAGGAGGAGGAGAGAGAAGGAGTGTGGGAGCAGACGGTGAGAGAGAGAGAGAGAGAGAGAGAGAGAGAGAGAGCCAGGTGACTGTATAAAACGTTTACATCTTCATTAAACTGTCTACCTGTCCCTCTCCTCCCTGCTTCCCTCCCTCCACTCTCCATCTCTCTATTATCCTTTCTCCCACCCTCCTTCCCTTTACTCTCTCTCTCTCTCAAACGTAAACACAAGTGGTGTTTTCATAACCCTGGTGCAAAAAATACACCACGCAAGAAAACAAGTGTATGCTGTACAAACTCCATGCCCCACCCTCCCTCCACCCTCCCTCCATCCACTCTCCCTCCCTCTCTCCCTCTACCCTCCCTCCGTCCACCTTCCCTCCCTCCCCCCTCTTCCCTCCCTCCCGCCCTCCCTCCCTCCCTTCCCCCCTCCCTCCCTCCAAACACATTTACATACTGTACCACCAAAGCCCCTCCACCACCCCCCCTCCCTAAAACCCAATTTTCGGAGGGTCGTCGCCCCTATCCTTCAACACTTATCCGACCTTCGTGACTCCAACCCAAGACACATCATTTTTAATACTTCTTCTCTATAATGTTTCTCCAAATATATAGTTTCAACATTAGATGCTCCCCCCACCCTCCCCTCCCCCCCCCCCTCCCCTCCCGCCCCCCTCCCCTACCCTCCCCTCCGTCAACTTTCTCTCTAAAAAAAAACAAAACATAAAACCGTATTCCATTATTGTCAATTTTTCTTTAAATTTATTCTCATCTCTCTCTCTCTCTCTCTCTCTCTCTCTCTCTCTCTCTCTCTCTCTCTTTCAAAACATAAAGCTCTGCCTCATTTAGGTCATTTCCACACAGCCTTAGGGGAAGGAGAGACAAGCGAGCGTCACACACACACACACACACACACACACACACACACACACACACACACACACACACACACACACACACACACACACACACACACACCTTCCCTGCAATATCCCGCAGTAAACCACCCATTTCCTGCTTCTCTCTGGCCACAGCGGCGAGGAGGAAACATTCTTATCGACCCTCCAATGTCCGCACTGCAAATCAGGAACCGACAAAGATTTATTCGCTAACTTCTGCTGGTGGTAATGGTGGTGGTGGTGGTGGTGGTGATGGTGGTGGTAGTGGTGGTGGTGGTGGTGTTGTTAGTGGTGGTAGTGGTGGTGGTGATGGTGATGACTATTTTACTTCAATTTTGTATTTAATATTTTTAATCAGTCCCTAGAGAGAGAGAGAGAGAGAGAGAGAGAGAGAGAGAGAGCACGTCTTATAAACATGGCAGCTTTACGAGGCTGTTCTTAGGTTGTTACCGTATATTAAACTTGATTTACATGGTCGATTAATAATCCTGTTAGACCAATGACTTAACTGGCGAGTCTTGTGGTTCAGGAGGGCGCCATCTTAAAGAGACGCCTTTACAACCATCCTAACTATACTACCATCCTAACTATGTATATACAACCATCCTAACTATATATATAGCCTATTTCTATTTTTCTTTCCAGTTACACAGAAAGAGTGTCTCGCGGGCCGATTCAACACCCGAGGCAGGTGTTATTAAGGTAAGTGTCTCTCACCTGTGTATCTCACCTGTGTATCTTACCTGTGTTTCTTAATTGTGTGTCTCACCTGTGTGTCTCACCTGTGTATCTCATCTGTGTATCTTACCTGTGTTTCTCAATTGTGTGTCTCACCTGTGTAAAGTAAAGGTTCCAATGTAAAATTCCCTTACCTACGGGACACTAAGGTGAAGTTCCAATGTAATCTAACCTAACCTAACCTAACCTACCCAGATGATGCTTGGGTGTTTAAACATCAGGTGAAATAAGCTGGGTGTGCTAATCTTCAGGTGATCTTGCTATATTTCTTGAGCTGGGAGGAAGGTGTTGAGTGTTTTAAGACAGATTGCAGGTGTGGTTGCATATTTCATCTCCTGATTACAATGTTCTATCGCCCAAGGACACACACACACACACACACACACACACACACACACACACACACACGGTGGTGGTGGTGATGGTGGTGGTGATGATGGTGGTGGTGGTGATGGTGGTGATGGTGGTGATGGTGGTGATGGTGGTGATGGTGGTGGTGACAGAGAATGGTGATCGTTGTGATGGTGACAGGATGATAGTGATGATAAGTTTAACTGATGTTCACAATACTTGTTGACTATGTTATTTATGTTATTAATTACGCTGATAGTAATAGGACTTATGCTAACTATCATTATACGTTATTTGATTTAGATAACGTAAGTAGTTGTGGTTGGTTGATGGCGGTAACTACACCTACCTGTCCCACTACCAATAAAAGCACCATTTTTCGCAATAACTTTCACGCTCGTAACTTTATCAAACTTCACTCAGTATGATAATGTGGTAATGAAACAAGCAGTAATGAAATGATGACTCGTCGTTTTAACAGCAGATGGCAGGCGGGAGGCAGATTGTAACTTGTTTTCATGTACCGTTAGAGTTGACTGTTTTAATACGTACTCCTACTACTACTACTACTACTACTACTACTACTAATACTAATACTACTACTGCTAATAGTAATAATAATAATAATACTATTCAATAAAATCTTCAGATAATATCACAGATGGTTTGAACTGTATATAAACAATGCAGGAATACAGTTCAGCTTGTATATAGACAAAGCGGGTATTCAGTGGACCTAGACAGTGCAGGTGTACAACAATAGTAAACAATAAAGCATTTAACCATGTTACCATTTTCTGAACACCATCAGTAAGGACGTCTCTGGCCCGGCAACTAACACAGGTGACCCGCTGGCTTATATTCCTCCACGTTTATTACTCATAGTTGTTGATGACCTGTTATTACACTACAACATACTGTATTTTACACAATAATACAGTTTGATGACAACAACATCAGATTTAGTTTTATTTATTTCGTAGAAATTACAAATACACGAGAGAGAGAGAGAGAGAGAGAGAGAGAGAGAGAGAGAGAGAGAGAGAGAGAGAGAGAGAGACCAACAAGAGGCGAGGACAATAGGTAAAGTATTACTACACAATACTCACATGGGTAGAGTGTCTCTGGTGACGTCATAATCCCAGGAGTGATGTCTGTGAACGCGGCTGTGTTGAGGCACGTCCAGTGAGTCCCGCGTCCTGCGTGCCTCCAGCGAGTCGTCTCTCCTGCTGGGGTCCTGGGAAGAGTGTCTCCTGGCGGGGAGGTCACCGCCGCCCCACAGCGTCAGGGAGTTGCTCACCGAGTTGTTGAAGGTCTCGCCATCAGCGTCCTCCTCCTCGTATGATTTTTGCCTCACGATGGACCGTCGTCTTCCTCTCGCCTGCCAGTTGTTGACCGCCAGGGCCTCGTCCCCTGAGGACTCAGACTCCCTGGTGACGGAGGCGTCCTCGGCCGCCGTCCTGGCAACACTCGTGTCTAGGGGCCGCGTCACCTGCTGGGAGAGGGTGGTAGTGAGGTGGTAGGGGGTGGTGATAGTGGGTTGGTAGGAGGTGGTGGTAGTGAGGTGGTAGGGGGTGGTGATAGTGAGGTGGTAGGGGATGGTGATAGTGAGGTGGTAGGGGGTAGTGGTGGTAGTGATGTGGCAAGGGGTAGTGGTGGTTGTGATGTGGCAAGGGGTGGTGGTGGTTGTGATGTGGCTGTGGGTGGTGGTGGTTGTGATGTGGGTGTGGGTGGTGGTGGTTGTGATGTGGGTGTGGGTGGTGGTGGTTGTGATGTGGCTGTGGGTGGTGGCGGTTGTGATGTGGGTGTGGGTGGTGGTAGTGGTGGTATTAGAAATGTGGTGCGCGGTGGTGGAAGGGCTGAGATAGAGAGACAAACAGAGAGATAGAGAATAAAATAAGAATTAAACGAGAGAGATATAGTAAACAGATAATTTTACGTGACTTAAAAATTAAATATACCTGTCACTTTCAACACCTGTCTTACACCTGTCCCTTTCTGTCTTACAACTGTCACTTTGTACACCTGTCACTTCTTATGGAGCAGGTCATTCGTAATACCAAGGAGGATGCAAATAGAATGATGGTAAGGAATAGACACCATAGGATGATGACCGAAGGATTAATACTGTAGGATGATGACCGAAGGATACCTATGATGATGGCCGAAGGATTGATATTGTAGGATGATGACCGAAGGATACCTATGATGATGGCCGAAGGATTGATATTGTAGGATGATGACTGAGGATAAACTAGAATGGCAGTGAAGGATTTATACTATAGGATGATGACCATGGATAAATAGGATGGTACAAGACTCACGTGCAGGTTGTGATGACTCGTCTTGCGGGACCTGGATACGTCGGTCTCACTGTGCGCCGCGTGGATGCGTTGGAAGTTGAGGTGGTCATCGGATGCATCCCTGAGCATGTAGTCACTCATACGCCCGCGACGCACCGAGGCCGTACGTGACGATGACGATGACCTCGGGTTGTCGTCATCGTTATCCGAGCGGCGACGTGGTACTGATGGTCTCTCTCGCGACCTGATAGAGAGAAAGGAGAGAGAGAGAGAGAGGGAGATGAGAGATAGTGGGTGTTTAGGTGCTGTGTGTGTGAGAGAGAGAGAGAGAGAGAGAGAGAGAGAGAGAGAGAGAGAGAGAGAGAGAGAGAGGGAAAGGAATTGTGAAAGAGAGAGAGAGGGGAATAGTGGATCAGAGAGAGAGAAAGAGAGAGAGCTAGAGAAGAAAAAATAATGGTTGATGTTTTTGCTCCTACGAATCTGGTCGACCTGGTGTTAGGAATCTGGTCGACCTGGTAGAGCTGGTGCTGCCATCTTACACACCTTACCTGCAGGGGCTGGAAAAACTTTCTACCTGGTGGACCACATATTCTTTCTCTCTTTCTCTAACTTCTTCTGAACTATTTGGAAAACTCGTGCCAAGACGAAGAACCTTTCCTTCTAGACCCTCTCTCTCTCTCTCTTTTTATTTCTCACCATGTCTCTTTTTTTTCTCACTCTCAATCTCTGCCCCCCCCCCTCTCTCTCTCTCTCTCTCTCTCTCTCTCTCTCTCTCTCTCCCTCTCTCCTAAGTCTGGATACATTCTGCACATTAATTACGATCTTTCAATAGTCTCCAAAAAAACGTACAGTATCTTGTTAAATTTTGGTCCCAGTGTAATATTTTGTGGGTTTAACTTATGTATGTCTGAGAATTTTCTCCCTGGTGCTTAAAAATTGGGTTATCTTTATGTAGTTCCAGATACCACAATACCGGGTATCTTGTAGACCCCAACCTAACCTAACCTAACCTAACCTAACCTAACCTAACCTTACGGACTATATGGTGAGGAATGTCTGTTAGATCGAGGGTCCGTTAGATGTGAAAACCTCCATCTAACGGATTATGTGACATAGATGGAGGTCGTTTAGTAGAGGGTTCACTGTATTAAGGTCTACGTAAGACAGGTGGAATAGGTCTACCTGTCCCGAGGCCGACGACCATCACCACTACCAGGGACAGCTGAGGGCGGCCGTCTATCTCTCGACTCGTCCCTCGACCTCGACCTTTCTATAGACTTGGTCCGGTCGAGTGAGGTCTGCTTGCATGAACCTCTCGACAGCTTGCGGTGAGGGTAGCCGTTGGCTGTCGGGGGCTCGGCTGTCGTGGGCGTGGAGGGCGTGGTGGATAGGGTGTTGAGGTGTGTGCTAGACCCAGCCCTCGGCAGACCTGAGGGCAGGGGGCTGGGTAGAGGGGTCGAGGGGGTCGTAGCCTGGGGAACAAGATATAAGGATGAATGTGGATAATGTGATAAATGGATCAAACAACTGGCATTAAACTGAATAAAAGTCGATATTGTGGATTTAAATAATTTACTCAAAGGTGTAATTTTTAGGTTATTGTTCAACAAATCAGGGAAGTTACACCCTCATCAGGTAAAAGGGGATAAATATAGTTGACATTTATAGACATTTAGATAAAGATATCAATATTTGGGTAAAATATGAGTATTTAGGTGTGAAACATAATGGACAATGATGATATAAGAACACGGTAAGACGTCCTGTTTATTAATGTAGTGAGTCAGTTGGTAGCAGGAAATATTTGAGTTTGTCTTTGAACTGAAGCTTTTTTCGTCTCGTTCAATAATAAACTGCAAGAATATAAATTAATATGAATTCGTTTCATGATTCTTGCTGCTGCTACCTGTTATAATACACTTTACGAGTTTCACTGAAAAAGAAAATATAGAGTTTTATTTCAGAGACCTTTAATATAATATTCACCTGAGCTTCTGTCTGACTAATGTAAAACTTCTCATTGTTTATAATGTATTAAACTTTTACTCAAACATTTGATGACAGCATTAGAGAAACACACACACACACACACACACACACACGTCTCCACTACTGAAGTTTACTTAGGAATTACTCGTATACTAAAAATAATGACTATGGCAATAAAAATATAAGAATGGAGGAAACTGCAGCGGGCCTATTGGTCCATACTGGGCAGTCCCGTTTACACCCAACCCCTATCTCTCATATATCCATCCAACCTATGTTTGAAGCTATCCAGCGTATTCCAAACCAATGTTCTCCTATATCGCGCCTAAAATCTAAATTTGTCTAATTTAAAACGATTGTTTCGAGTTCGCTCCTTGTTGGATAGTTTAAGTACCTTGTTATATCACCTTTGTTTAGTCCTGACTTCCATTTATACACCTCTATCATATCACCCCTCACTCTACGCCTCTCGAGGGAGTGCAAGATGCTTTAACCTGTCTCTGTACTCAAGGTTCCTAATGCCCGGGACTAGTCTTGTCATTCTCCTCTGTATACTTTCTAGGGATTCGATATCCATTCTGTCGTATGAGGTGATTTCGAATAGAGTTTGAAAATATTACTTCCAGCAATTTGCCTCCAGGATTCTGATACTACACCCGTTTTTAATGACATGCTAAACAAGTTTGCTAAGGGCATACTAAGTTCTTCCTTACGTTCCTTTAATACTGTCAAATATTTCATCGGGACCTGGTGACTTATTAGGCTTTAGTTTATCCATTTCTTCACGAACATCGTTACTGGTCACTGTAGAAAAAATCATGTTATTTAACGCTGCTTAAGACGTAATATAATAAGCTAGAGTTATAGAAGTACCAATGTTAATATTTCACTTCGTCTATGTACACAGTATAAGGAGAGTTGAGACAGGTGTTACTGTGACTCGGGTTGATTTCATTGGCTATGAAAGTCAAGCCTAATGTAATCACTAAAACACATTTAATGATAGTATATAAGGTGCCACAGCGGAAGTGTCACTAGCCAATCACAATACATTATTTTAACGGGGAAATATTTCATTGGTTGTAGACTTACTTATATAACCTAAAACTTTTACTGTGTGACCCACCTACTGTCGTGTGACCCACCTGCTCTTGTGTGACCCACCTGCCGTTCTGTGACCCACCTACTGCTGTGTGACCCACCTGCTGGGACTGGTTGCCGGCCATTGAGGAAGCCATAGCAGCCAGGCCGCTGAAGATGTTGAGGGCTGTGGGTGCCCCTGGGCTGGGAGGAGGCATCGGGGCCGCCATGATGGAGGGCATGCCAGGGGTGAGGGTACTGCTGCCCTCCGAGGACGCTGGCTGCTCGTTCTTGGCCCGAGAGGAAAGACGCCGCCGACAGATACTGCAGTTCCATTTCTCCTGTAGTAGTAATAGTAGTAGTAGTTAGTAGTAGTAGTAGTAGTACGTAAGACTTAGATTCTCTTTCAGCCTGCCCCTGGTTCAGACACACCTCCACCATCCATAAATCCAGCTTAACGGTACTACCCTCTCTAACGTTACCCACTTCCAGCACCTTAGCTCCCACCTGTCCACCACCGCGGACTTAGATGAAGATTTTAAACATCGGATCAGATGAGCATCAGAAGCCTTTGGCGGACTCCGAAACCGTGTCTTCAGCTGTAGGGAGCTGAAATTATCTACAAAGTTGCCTGGCAGCGAGACATGGGTCATAGACAGGAGGCACCTCAAGGCACTTGAAAACTTTCACCAACGTAGTCTACGTTCCACCCTCCGAGTTCGCTGGAAGACAAGAGAACAAATGCCAGTCTTCTCGTTGACACCAACTGTAGGAGCAACAAGGCTAACATTATCCATGAACAACTACGTTGGACTGGACATGTTACCCGCATGGACGACAGTAGACTGCCAAAGCAGTTACTTTACAGTCACCTAACGAATAGTAAACGTAACGCCGGTTGGCAACTGAAAAGGTATAAGGATAGTCTTAAGACAAACCTGAAAAAGTACCAAATCGACCCCCTCACCTGGAAGACGATCACTCCACACCGTAACGCTTGGGGGAGCACCACACGAAAAGGTGTCAATAATTTCGAGTTAGCCCGACTGCATTCCGAGATAGACCAGCACCGTAAAGACGCTGCCGCCGCCCTTCCCGCACTAGATGTAGCCCTCCACACGTGCAGCATCTGTGAACGGCCCTGCCATTCCCGTATCGGCCTCTCTAGTCACCTCAGAGGTCATCAACGAAGGTGTCATCCTTAATAACTCATAACATTGAATCATAGCTGGATGATCGTCATACTAGATTCCGAGTGACAGCAAAGAAATACAGGTAGTAGTAGTACTAGTAGTAGTCGTAGTAGTGTGTGTGTGTGTGTGAGGGAATGTACATGTGGTGTGAAACATTGTACTACATTCCCAACATACAAACGAAATCCTCCATCCCTACACCATAAAGCACTGTGGTGGACCAGTGTACGTGTGGGTTGGTGTGTGTGTGTGTGTGTATGTGTGTACGTGTGTGTGTGTGTGTGTGTGTGTGTGTGTGTGTGTGTACGTGTGTGTGTCTGTGTGTACGTGTGTGTGTGTACGTGTGTGTGTACGTGTGTGTGTGTGTGTGTGTGTGTGTGTGTGTGTGTGTGTATGTGCTTGACTCCCTCGGCTCTCAGGGGAATCAAAAGATTCCTATTTGACAACAATATTTGCTTCGCGAATTCCAAAGTTTGCTCGGGGGAGTGTGTACCAAATTCCCTCACCTTGGTTCCCCTCTCCTTCCTACCATCCACAGCCCCGGATCTGGCAGCCTCATGAATACGTGTTTATAAGGTAAATATTTACTTGTGAAACTTACATACAAAATCTGGGGATCGAGCAGAGGTGTGCGTATTGACTTCACCATAGGAGGGAGAGGGAGGGGGTGAAGGGAAGGGGGGAGGGTGATAAAGGGGAGGGGGAAGGGAGAGGGCGGGAGGTTTTGCAATCATACAGGAATTAGTAGTTACAATGGTGTGATGAGGAAGTGAAGTGAGAAGGATCACCATTAGCCCCTGAGGATCATAGGATTTCTTGACCCCCCCCCCTCTCTCTCTCTCTCTCTCTCTCTCTCTCTCTCTCTCTCTCTCTCTCTCTCTCTCTCTCTCTCTCTCTCTCATTGTGGCCGAAGTGAAAGTTAATTGGTAGAAAATTATTGTTATTCATTAGCTTCAAGACCGGCAATGTTAAAATGTCGTAAAAGAGATGAAAATCCATTAACGTTACAATACACACATTGTTTGAGGCAACACACTGTCCAGTACTGTGTGTGTGTGTGTGTGTGTGTGTGTGTGTGTGTGCGGCCATAAATGATAGGTAGTGAAGGGAGGATTTTAAATTATTTTGGGTTCCGGTATCGACCACACTACACCATAAAGGGAAAAACAGTTTAAACACACACACACAAAAAAGTGAAAACATGAAAAAAAGGGAATGAATTTTATTTTATAGTTATTGAATCGGCTTATACATATTCCCTGTTGCATACATTTACATATGCACTAGAGAGAGAGAGAGAGAGAGAGAGAGAGAGAGAGAGAGAGAGAGAGAGAGAGAAAGAGAGAGAGCACTCCGCAATGAGTATCGTCTGTCAGCTTTGTGTAAATAGGGAAATATTTGTAACAGACTTTTTTATGCCACCAGTATGAACCCGGGGGAGTGTTGATGAGCTTTTGTCTGCTTCTGTCTGTCTGTCTGTATGGCTGTGTATATATCTGTCTGTCTGTCTGTATGGCTGTGTATATATCTGTCTGTCTGTCTGTCTGTATGGCTATGTATATATCTGTCTGTCTGTCTGTCTGTATGGCTGTGTATATATCTGTCTGTCTGTCTGTCTGTATGGCTGTGTATATATCTGTCTGTCTGTCTGTCTGTATGGCTGTGTATATATCTGTCTGTCTGTCTGTCTGTCTCTCACCCACTTGAGTACAAAGTTCTAAATCTGATTAATTTTTGAAGTTCGATGCGTCACTTCCATAGATAGATAGATGGATAGATAGATAGATGGATAGATATATAGATAGATACAATTAGAGTGAAATACTTTTGGGTTGACAGGTAGAGGTACTTTATGAAGACGATGGTTTAACTGCTTTGAGGACGATGGTTTAACCGTTTTGAGGACGATGGTTTAACTGCTTTGAGGACGATGGTTTAACCGTTTTGAGGACGATGGTTTAACTGCTTTGAGGACGATGGTTTGACCGTTTTGAGGACGATGGTTTAACTGCTTTGAGGACGATGGTTTAACCGTTTTGAGGACGATGGTTTAACTGCTTTGAGGACGATGGTTTAACCGCTTTGAGGGCGATGGTTTAACCGTTTAGAGGGCAGGGTCTTCTCTTAACTGAATAACATCGTCTGGTGTTAGCAAGAATAAAATACCTAAGGGGTTAAACCATCGGCCTCATAGGGGTTAAACCATCGGCCTCAGAGGGGTTAAACCATCGGTCTCATAGGGGTTAAACCATCATCCTCAGAGGGGTTAAACCATCGGCCTGAGGGGGGTTAAACCATCGGCCTCAGAGGGGTTAAACCATCGGCCTCAGAGGGGTTAAACCATCGGCCTCAGAGGGGTTAAACCATCGGCCTCAGAGGGGTTAAACCATCGGCCTCAGAGGGGTTAAACCATCGGCCTCAGAGGGGTTAAACCATCGTCCTGAGGGGGGTTAAACCATCGGCCTCAGAGGGGTTAAACCATCGGCCTCAGAGGGGTTAAACCATCGGCCTCAGAGGGGTTAAACCATCGTCCTGAGGGGGGTTAAACCATCGGCCTCAGAGGGGTTAAACCATCGGCCTCAGAGGGGTTAAACCATCGTCCTGAGGGGGGTTAAACCATCGGCCTCAGAGGGGTTAAACCATCGGCCTCAGAGGGGTTAAACCATCGTCCTCAGAGGGGTTAAACCATCGTCCTGAGGGGGGTTAAACCATCGGCCTCAGAGGGGTTAAACCATCGTCCTGAGGGGGGTTAAATATACATGTGTTATTATTAATTATTATTATTATTATTATTATAAACAAAACTCTTTTATTCTTGTTCTTTTTTCAATACATACACAATTTCAGTCATCCATTCCCTCCCTGTATAGTCAGTGTATAAATGATCATCACTCTTCCGTATTTCAGCATTAAGTGAGTGAGCAACATTTTGGTGTACGCTAAGCCGCTTACCTGACCTCACAATAACTGTACGAGGCACCACATTTATCATTGTTCGCTATATGTTACTAATGGTATGGTGTATGATGTTGCATAGTGTTGTTTGGTGTAATAGGTTGGTGTGTATATGTGTGTACTGAGTGTATATAATGGTTTTATGTGTAAATATGTATGATATAAACATGTATACTGTCATGTTTATCTTTGTATATAACTGTGAGAATATGTATGTTTATGTGTATACAGTAGAAGTGTAGACAAATATATGATAGTATATTATGGTATACTTACAGGCCAACTGTCTCACAATCCTTTGGTTATCAGTAATTAAGGACCAGTCTTTATCCTCCTATAATCTTGACCTTCTTTGACCTTTAACTGTGACCTTGACCGTTGACCTTCACCTGTGACCTTAACCTGCGTCCTTCAGCTGTGACCTTGACCTTTGATCTTCAGCTGTGACCTTAACCTCTGACCTTCAGCTGTGACCTTAACCTGCGTCCTTCAGCTGTGACCTTAATCTTTGATCTTCAGCTGTGACCTTAACCTCTAACCTTCAGCTGTGACCTTAATCGGCATCCTTCAGCTTTGACCTTAACCTTTGACCTTCAGCTTTGACCTTAACCTTTGACCTTCAGCTGTGACATTGATCTGGTGTTGTTCGCTCGGTGTGGTGATGCTACCACTGCGAGGACCCAATATACCTGTACAGTGTGTGTGTGTGTGTGTGTGTGTGTGTGTGTGTGTGTGTTCATACGAGAGGTGGTCCCAGGCCTTTGTGTGTGTATGGATGTATGAATGTATAGTTTATGGTGCAACGGTTGGCTAATATGCTTGGAACACACACACACACACACACACACACACTGAGAAAAAAGTGGTTTTCATGTGTTTGAAAAGCCCCCCAAATATATTTGCATATAAAACACATAATTGTCCACACCTCCCTCCCTCCTCTCCCTCCCCCTTACTCCTCTCCCTCACCTCCCCCTTACTCCTCTCCCTGCTACTTACTCGTCCCCCTTCCACTACCCCATCTCCTTCCCCCTTCCCTTCTCCCTCCCCCCTTCCCTTCTCCCTCCCCTCCCCTTCCCTTCTCCCTCCCCTTCCCTTCTCCCCCTCAATCCTCCCTCCTCAGCTAAACATGAGAGAGAAATAAAAAAAAATACCTACCTTCTACAACATGATCCATTATTATTGTTATTATCATCATTATTATTATTATTATTATTATTATTATTGTTATTATTATTATTACTTTGCTTGTTTGTTTATCTTTCTCACGGTGTAACAACCAACAAAACAATAGACAAAACAAGAGAGACTATCAATTGAATACATTACGACTTGAATATTAATATCTGTCTACCTATTTGTCCATCTATCTATCTATCTGTCTACCTATCTGTCTACCTATCTGTCCATCTATCTATCTATACTATGTTACATACCTGACCACTAATGAGACACACTCACCTGTTCACCATCCGAGGAGTGAGTAGAGTAGGAGGCGCAGTCTTCACACACTTTATTCCCGCACTCTGAACACACCTTGAAGAACTCCGAGTCCTTTAGAGTCTGTGAGAGATAAAGAAAAACTGTATTCAACGCACTTTAGGAAATTCTTTAAATAGGTGTTTTATAATACAGGTAAATATGTCGTTTGTATTGACTTCATTTGACTGAATTGATTAAAATATTAAGTGAGAGTCAATAATTCTTAACTTAAATTCTAAAAAAAACAAACATGAACTTTGACCCAGCCCCGTGACCTATGACCCAGGACACCCCCCTACACACTTACCTTGACACAGACTCGACAGGAGGACCCAGGTGATCTCTGAGAGCGGGCGGAGAGGACGATGGCAGTAGGTGTGGCCTCGCCCTGCTTGCCGCCACTTGGGGAGGAGAGAGGAGACAGGCCGCCCGCTCCTCCAGATCCACCGATGATTCCTACTGATGGGGCCGTGGGCGTGGTGATGGGCGGCGCTTTACTGAGGGGGTTGGGTGGGGGTGAGGGTGGAGGAGAAAGAAGAATTGTTAGTGTTATTGAGTTGTGATATTACGATTATATTTTATTTTTATCTGTTGAGAAAATGGTTTTAATGTATTATGTTAGAAATATAGTTACAGTCACAGGAATAGTTTGAAATACAGTTGCAAATACAGTTACATGTAGTTATAAGTATATATACGAATACATATACTAATGCAGGTTGGTACATGTGCATTACAGGTACATTTGTCCAATAAAATGTCATGATATTATTTTTGTCTCATTCGGTCTATAAAAAAATTGCTGGTCATCATGAGACAGCATTTATTTACTTTCAATATATCCAACAAATGAATCGTCTACTCTGGTAATTAATGATGTACTTAACCGTGTAAAGTACTAACATCAGAAAAACAATGCATCCGTAGAGAAATGAATTGAATATATACAGAAAATATTATGACATGTAGACAATATCCAACTCATTAAGGCTGGAGCGTTGATGATAAAAAAATAGATGTTTTTTTTTTATCATGTTATGTTCAACGAGCTAATAATCACTGTTGTGTCCCAGGTGATGAGAAACATACTGCCATGGTTACTGTCACTCATTTATTACCTGTTTGACGAAGCGAAAAGTATTTAGTGAAAAACTCTGGTTAATTATTTTTTATAGCCATTTTCTTTGATCGATGAAGAGTGATATAAATATTCTCAATTTCAATGAACACAGAAGATCTTTAAGTACAGGTACAGGTACAGGTACAGGTGTGTGTGTGTGTGTGTGTGTGTGTTCCTATACGAGCTTTCTCCTGTTGCTTGCTATATCTTTATTAGTCTTCGTATTTTTCTCTATTTTTTTCTCTCCTTTCTCTCTTACATTCTATACCTTTAATGAGGATTTTTCTCTTCTCTTTATTTCTCTTTTATCATATTGTTTTTCTACTCTCTCCACTTTCTCTCTTTATATATGATCCTTCTCTCTACTTTAATCTCTCCTCCACTCTCATAAGTTTATCATATTGCTTTCTATACCGTTCCTAATTTTCTTGTTTCTCTTCTCTCTCTTTTCATTTCATCCTCGGTTATTCCTCTGTTTCTCGGTCCGAAGTAGACACAAGACAAGAAAGAGAAGAAGACAGAAAAGTTGATTATTTTCATTTATGTCTTTTCCTGCGTATTTTTTTCTCAGGTGACCGAGACAGGTAGAGATGGATTACTTAATTAGTCTCACTAGTGTTGATACCTGTCCGTGTGTTTGTGTTTACGTTTGTGTGTTTGTGTTTACGTTTGTGTGTTTGTTTTTAACCTAATCTAACCTAACCTTAACCAGATACATTCATTAACTAGGTAGTACGTTCACTTAGCATCAGTTAAGGACATATTCCACTTATGTAAAATTTTCAGTCGATAATGATGTTTAATTTTGGGGGGAATGTTAAACCCTCCCCCTTTCCCCCTCCCCCTTCCCCCACCCACCTCACCCTCCCCCTCCCCCTTCCCCTTCCCCCTTCCCCCACCCACCTCACCCTCCCCCTCCCCCTTCCCCCACCTTTCCACCCCCCCCCCCACGGTCAGGTAAATTCATACATTCAACAGTTTCAGGAAATTACACTAAATATTTATTATACGAAACCTTTGTGAAATTTGGAATCTGTACTTGGCATAAAATCCGATTGGATGTTTTTTTTGTTTTGTTTTTGGAGATTGTACAGGATAATTGAATGTTGTTGTTGTTGTTGTTTGTTGTTGTTGTTGTTGTTGTTGTTGCCGGTACACATGTTGTTGTTTTATGGCGAGTGACAGCAGACAGTGTGAGTTGATTATACGCGAAGCAAATTAACGTGAGGCAGCAATTTGGGAGTTTGTTATGAGTTCTTGTTTCTGGTGGATGTCTGTCTGTTTGTCTGTCTGTCTGTCTGTCTGTGTGTCTGTCTGTCTATCTATCTATCTATCTATCTATCTATCCAATCTTAAGGTCAACTCACCATTATGACTCATTGTTGCTTGACCTATTTCCTTGTGTAGGTTAGGTTTGGTTAGGTTAGGTTAGGTTAGGTGTAGGTTAGGTGTAGGTTAGGTTTGGTTAGGTTAGGTTAGGTGTAGGTTAGGTTAGGTTAGGTTAGGTTAGGTTAGGTTAGGTTAGGTGTCTCCTAAATAGTGTAAGTGAATGATACTAAATATTACTGACAGCTTCAACACTTAAAACAACAACTGTAAACACAAAAGACAACAACAACAACAGTAAAACAACAAAAAACAAACACAAACAACAAACTATAAACAAAAGCAATAACAAATAAAAAAAAGATTACCATAAAACAACTTCACTACTTCACATCATTTACTCTTAATCCTGTTTCGCCTCTCTCCTGTACAGTGACTTGACAATCCATCATCTTCCTTCCTCCTCCACACACACACACACACACACACACACACACACACACACACACACACTTTTTCCCTACTCAGCTCAGCCAAGAACCATCATCACTGCCTCTCTCTCTCTCTCTCTCTCTCTCTCTCTCTCTCTCTCTCCTGCCCTAACATCATCACCGCCTCCCAACGCACCTGATACACTTCACTCCGCCTCCCTATCTGACCAACAGACACTACACACACAGCTCTCAGATATTCAATTTCCATCTGTCTGTTACCACTTTGTTTATCTCTCTCTCTCTCTTACTTTTGTGTGGCGTGGAGGATGGGGCACAGAAACCGCGAAGAAAGGGTGTGTAGGAGAGAGAGAGAGAGAGAGAGTGAGAGGTGAAGGGAATGGTTTTAAAGTTAGGAGGTGAAATTGAAAACTGTTGACGCACAAAAGGTTCATATAGTCAGTTTATTGTTGTATCTCAAGTTGTTGTTACGCACTATGGTATTATTTCTTTCCAATTGATTGCCATGGATTCTAAGCCTCTTCTCCCCTCTTCCTCGTTCTTCTCCTTCCTCCCCTTTCTTCCCCCTCCCCGTCTACCCCCAGAAAAACAGAGAGTAAACCAGGAGACACCCCCCATCACCCCTCACCACCCCCCACCACCCCTCAGACAACCCTTCCTCTTTGACGGACAGCCAATATTGGTTCGCCCCCTCTCCCTCCCCCTCCTACTCCCTTCACTTCCTCTCCCCCCCCTTCCCCCCTTCCCCTCCTATTCCCTTCCCTTCCCCCGTCCCTTCCCACTCCTCCTCTCCCTCTCCTCCTCTACCCCTCCTCCTCCTTTCCCCTTCTTCCACCCCTTTCACTCCTTCCCCCTCCCCTTCTTCCACCCCTTTCACTCCTTCCCCCTCCCCCTTTCCCCTCCCCTTCCCCTCCCTTCTTTAAGCCCGTCATAAAGGGTCCCTCATCCGCCCCCTTCAGCGATGAGAAATTACCAATAGTGTTTGGTCTAGGGGCCGGAGCGTGACGACCACGATCCTTAACGATAAAAGTCAGCAGTTGTCAGTTTCTATTAGGGAGTTACCTTACCTTCACTCTCATCCACTCCCTCTCCTCCCACTCAACCCACCCCCCACTCGCCCCTCTTAACCACCACTCCCCTCACACCTCCCTCTCTTATCAATCCCTCTCCTCTCTCGGTGATAGGTGGGAGGGGAGTGACAGGTAGAAGGGGAGTGACAGGTAGGAGGGGAGTGGCAGGTAGGAGGGGAGTGACAGGTAGGAGGGGAGTGACATGTAGAAGGGGAGTGACAGGTAGGAGGGGAGTGACAGGCAGGAGGTTAAGGTTAGGCTAGGCTAGGTTAGGGTAGTAAGGTTAGGTACTTACAGGTCATGGGAGTATCGTGTTTACAGGTCATGGGCGTATTGTGTTTACAGGTCATGGGGGTGTTTCTTGGCCTGAGCGAGGGAAGTTTGCTATTTATGCATAGTTTTGACGTGAGGATTTTTTTTATCTTAACTTTATTAATCTAAAAAAATAATCCTTTGTTCTTTTTCTTAACTTCTCATTCGTAATTAGTCAAACAACCGGAGACTCTTATTGTTGTCCCATTTGTTATTGTCATCTTTACTCTTCCTCTTCTTCTCTTCTGTCATGTTGTCTGGAAAATTTCCCACCAAATCTTTTAAGTCAACCGATCTGAGTGAAGCTGTGTATTGTTCTATCTTAATGAGGCGGTGTGCCAGAAGGTTAAATTAATTCTTCTTTGTCATAGGTCAGGGTCACAGGAAGGTCATTAAAGGTCAACACCTCCTCCCTCGTCGTGTATGTTATTTCTGTAGCTATATTGTACATGTATTTTGGTGAAATTTCTAAGATGTGACAATTCCACAGAGTTGCCACATCTTACAAAACGCTCCAGCCACTGTACCAGAAATAAGTGCAGGCGACTGTACAGTAACAGTGAGTGAAAACCACAATACTGAATTCAATATCAGTGGTGACGTTCACAGCTGAAGGTCAAAGATCATAACCTTGTCCAGATGTCCAAAAAATGTTCACATTTTATTATTTCGGCAATGTGAACTGTTGTCATCACATATTCACTTTATTTTTCATGACATCAGTTTTGATACAAAAATGTGTTTGCTGAAAATGGAGATTCAGGCAATTTAGTGACATGCAATTTTTAGCTGTTACAGCAAGTCTGCACTTGTCTTTGTTACTGACTCACTCACTCACTGCCGGAGAAAAATTCTTTTCTCTCTGGTGTTCAACTGTGACTCGTTAAAACCAAGTAATTTCCCCCTCATAAAATAAAATTAATTAGAATTAGTTGTGCCATCAGCACTATACGTGCCTTTGTCACTGATGATTAATGTCGCTCATTCACAGAGATAAAATAAATATTTTTCCACGTGTGCAGCGTACGAGCATCTCTTACTAGCTGGTGAAAACACATTTATTTTACTCAAGTTTGGGGAGACTTCCTCTGACGTTTGTAAATTAAATCTGTAGTGTGCTTTATCTTCATCTCAAAAATGTTCCTTGGTGCTGGAAGAGAGGCTTTGTAGAATTGTGTGAGCGTTGTTTACGAGTCATTTTACGGTGATGTACCTCGAGCAGGTAAAAGTGTCCTGTTTACTCCCTCAAACAAACATTTTTAACATTCTTCATCTGTCAGTCTCTAAGTTTTCTTTCGCGATGTGTGTGTGTGTATGTGTGTGAGTCATGAACATACCCTTTGATCACGTGAGATAAAAATACCTCAAGTATATTCACAGCAGAAGAAGGAAAATGACCTTAGTGTTGATGGATAGTGAGAGAGGAAGGTGACTGAATGTGACACTCATCGACCTCCCTCAGTATGGTGTTCCCAATAGCTCTTTAGATTATTGTATTATGTTTCTTAATGACTTATTTCCTTTAATTGAGCTTTTGGGGCTTATTTTATCGCTTCGGCACAGAGAATTGAGCGAATGAACCTATTATAGACGATCGTATTCCATTCTCAAGCAAAACACTTTTTAGTCACCAGCGAAAAAATCAAACACAAATTGGTTTTAAATTGGACTGGGGCCTATTAAGACTGGCAGCTATTCGGACTATAGGGCCTATTAGGAAGGTTTATCGGAACTAGGGGCTATCAAGTTCAGGGACTATCAACACTGTGGTCTAAGATTGGAACTTTTTAGAACTGGGGTGGAATCAGGAGCCTATTAGGACTGAGTGCAAGACAAAACTCTATCTCTCTTTCATCTTTTCTCTCCTTCTCTCTCTCCATTTTCATTTGTTTCTATTTTCTCTCTCTTTTCCTTCATTCATTCGTTCTTACATCTCCCCCTCCTTATAAGCCTTCCTCCCCCTCCTTCTTTCTCTCCCACAATTCTTCTTCCCTCCATACACTCTCCTCCCTCTGTCCTGCCCCTTTCGTTCCCTCTCCCCTTTCCTCTCCTTTCCTCCCAGTATCCTTCCTTCTCTGATTTACTTTCCTCCCTGTTTTCCTCTTTCCTTCATTCTCTCCCTGCTTTCCTTCCCTCCCCGCTTTCCTGTCTCTTTCCAAGCTTTCCTCCCTTCTTCCCTCCCTCCCTACCCTCCCCCCTTCCCTCCCTACCCTCCCTCCCTCCCTTCTCTCATAACCAAAAGCAACTTTGACATGAATAGACGAAAAAAAAATAAGAATAAAAAGAGAAGTTAAAAGAAAAATTAAGTGACTTGGGTGAAAGAATGAGTTGAGATGGGGACAATGAAGAAGAAAATAGGAGGGAGAAGGAAGAAGAAGTTATTGGCTGGCTGAAAGGGAGACTATGATTGGTTCTTGCATAAAAGGTAAGATCTGTGACAAGGAGAATGAAGGAATGAAGGAAGGAAGGAAGGATACAATGGTCCGTGATAATGGAAGCGAGGCAGGCGTGTGTACAGCTACTGGTTCCCTCCCTCTTGTTCACATGCACACACGCAGGCAAGGACACGCACACGTACGTAAATAGGTATATATACGTTATAGGAATACACACACACCGTCTCTCACACCACATGGCTAGCACAAGGACAGAACCAGACAGTGTGGTGTAGTCGTGGCCAGAATTGGGCCATAAGACACATACACATCAGAGTTAGTGACGCTGTACCCATACCTTAATACTCAGCGTGTAAACTTTGTGATAAACCTTTATGTTTTATACTCGTGAACTACACAATGTGATAGTGTACCATGAATTATGTCACTACCACACTAAATCAGGAGTCTTTGAGGATATTCTGGCAGTTTACCTTAATTTACAAGTCCACACTGATTAGCCCTCAATTATAACACTAATGAATATGAGCCAACTCTATGATTTGCTTTTGTGTATGAACCTCTGTTCAGTGTGGCAGTGAGCAGGCGAAGTGAAGTGTTGAAACAATTACATGGATCTCTCTCTCTCTCTCTCTCCTTCCCTAGTCCTCTGTCTTTGCATCACACTCCATCCTCCTCTCCACCCTCCTCACTCCCCGTCTTCCTCTCTTTCCTTAACTCTTATCTTTCACTTCCTTATAATTCTTTATTCTTCCTAACACTCTTCCTCCTCCTCCTTCTCCTCCTGCTCAACACCATTCCTCGTCCTGTGTGTGTGTGTGTGTGTGTGTGTGTGTGTGTGTGTGTGGTGTTCCTATGGGAAATAAGAAGGCTAAGGGGTACGGGTAATGAGGTCAGGTCAGGCAGGAGCTGACACGGTAATATGATATTCACCGTTCCTAAGAGAGCTCTCCCACCTCCATCCTTCCCTCCCTCTCCTACCTCCCTCTGTCTCGCCTTCCTTTTGCAACCTCCCTCCCTCTCCCCTTTCTCTCCCACCTCTCTCCCTTTTCCCTCTCCCTCTTTTTCCTATCTCCCTCTCCCTTCCTTTCCCACTGCCCTCCCTGTCTCCTCCCTTCCTCATCTACCACTCTCCTTCCTTCTCCTTCCTTCTTCTCTCCCTGTCCCTTTCCCTACCTCCCCTCTCTCTCCCAACCTTCCTCTCCCACCACCCTCCTTCCCTTCTTCTCCCTCTCCCACCACCCTCCTTCCCTTCTTCTCCCTCTTCCACCTCCCTCTCTCCTTCCCTTATGCAACTAATTTTCCTCCTCTCAGGTTCAGTTAATTTTCTTCATAAAAAATTAACTCATCCTCCCCAAAATATCAGCCCAGTATTGCTCTTTGACTCAACTTAATTTTTACTCACTAACTAAAAAAATAAAAATATATATAAAAAAAATCATTATAGTAAATCTGCGTAATATATTTTCTTTCCTGATTCAATTAATTTTCAGCATTAATTTAACATTTTACTCAACATTTTTATCTGAATTTCACTACATTGTCTAATTAACTATTTTTTTTCCCAACACATCTCAACTAATTTCCCTCCCCAAATCAAATAATTTTCCTCTGAGCTCTTTATAAAATTGTATCATTAACTAATTTTCCCTACATATCAACTAATTTCCCTCCATCAATAAATTACTTTCCTAACTCACCAAACTTTATCATTAATTACTTTTCCTTTCTAAATCAACTAATTTTCCTCCCCAACTCAGCTAATTTTCCTCCTGCGACGAAAGATAATAAAAATGACTCGGCCATTGTCACTGTGAGAGAGAGAGAGAGAGAGATAGAGATAGAGAGAGAGAGAGACCTTTTGGCATGAATTTAACCTATTATTATTATTAGTAGTAGTAGTAGTAGTAGTAGTAGTCGTAGTAGTAGTAGTAGTAGTAGTCTTTTATGGTCTGTGGTCTCTTCATCTTCCTACTTTCTTCATTTTTCTTCCCTTCTCATTTTCTCCTGGTCTTCCCTCTCTTCTTCTCTTCCCTTTTCTTCGTCTTCCTTCTCTTCCCGCCTTCCTTCTCTCCTCCTCTTCCTTCTCTCCTTCGCCTCTTTCATTTCTCCCTTTCCTTCTCTTTTCCTCTTTCTTCTCTCTTCATCTTCCTCCCCTTCTATGTCTTCCTTCCTTCCTTCCTTCCTTCCTTCCTTTTCTCCTTGGCATCATTTATCATCACTCTTCATCCGTCAAGTATTTAATTACCTCCCTCCTCTCTCTCTCTCTCTCTCTCTCTCTCCGTCTATTCCATTCCTTTATCCCCCTCCCACCTTATCTACCCCTTTCCCCTCTCTATATCTTTATTCCTCTCCCTCTCTCCCATTCTCTCTTTTTACTCTCCTTTCCTTCTTCTCTCTCCCTCCCTGACCTATACCTGCTCCTTCCTCACTTGTTGATTCAAGAGCCACGTCCCGACTAATAAGGTCCCCCTCCAAGACCATCGAGTACGACCACAGGAGGCAAGTTATAAGATCCACCTCCAGCTCCAGTAACACTTAAAACACCCTCAATACACCACAACACCCTCAATACACCACAACACCCACAATACACCACAACACCCTCAATACACCACAACACCCTCAATACACCACAACACTCACAATACCCCACAACACCCACAATACTCACAATATCCGGGCGTCAGAAGGGTCAAAGCGCTCGCTCTTATCCCACACCTTCTGCAGTAGTGACCTCTCCTCGGAAGACACCGCCGACGACTGCACCACCCCCGCTGACGACGATGACGATGATGACGATAACGATCCCTCGGGGTTTGTGGCGGGCGGTGGCCTCGTCGGGGACAACTTCGTCACTGGAATGGGAATACCACTTGTTACTTTGAGTGGGAATGAGAATATCACCTGTTGCTTTAGTAGGAATGATAATGTTATCTGTTATTTGAGTAGGAATGGGAATACCAATTTTTTACTTGAATGGGAATGGGAATAGAAACATTCAAGCCACTGGGTGAAACATGTCCCTGTTACTGGCATAACAAGACAAACGTTCCTGACGCTGGAATGGAATGGAAGTCCTCCATTTAGCGTAGTGGAAATGAAAGTCTCCTGCTTCTGGAATGGGAATATTTCTGTGACAGGGAAGAGGGCCATCCTGCCTCCAAGTTGTGATTATGAGAGAGAGAGAGAGAGAGAGAGAGAGAGAGAGAGAGAGAGAGAGAGAGAGAGAGAATGAATTTCCGTCGTAGGAACGAAAATTAAGCACGTTTTCATCTCCGTAGATAACAGGCAAAACACACACACACACACACACACACACACACACACACACAAAGGCAATTAAGGATTCAATTGTCACTTAAGTCGTGAGCATTTGTTTTTTGTTTCATTTCTTAAAGAATTGGGTTGACCCCACTGGAGGTCCCCACTGGAGGGGCGTTAATCATGTTTCATTGTATTTGCTCAAGTTTTAAAGATAATTAATACATATTTCCTCTTATTCTATGTAGTATTTTACCGCGTTATGTTATGTTATGTTATGTTATGTTATGTTATTTTATGTTGTGTTATGTTGTGTTATGTTATGTTATTTTATGTTGTGTTATGTTATGGTGTGTTATGTTATTTTATTGTGGTTACTATTAAGGTGAAGTAAGCTGGGGCTAATCTTCAGGTGTTAAGCTTCATTTAACCATTACCTTCACAATTATCTGCCTTCACGCGGCTCTTATAAACACATCAGCCACTGTCATTCGTATCCCATTACCTCATTGGCACGTCACCGTTAAGTGTCCAAACTTTACGAAATTATCGCGGCTGATTAACCTCGTTGACACCTACGCCCCAGTGAGTTTCGTTCACAATCGTTCACCATTCACGATAAAGTAAAGCATCGTTCAGGTGTTCACTTTTTTATTTTGTTTCCATGAGCGAAAATATTGAGACAAAATATTGTTTTATGGTATTGATATGTGTAGTTTATGTATGTGTCAAAGAGCTCTTAAGTGCCTAATGATGTGATTGAATAGTTCACAGTGTCTAGGTAGTGACGAAATGGTTGCCTCACCTCAACGTCTCGAATAATTCAATCATTTGCTTCAGTCTAGGTAACAATGTTAAACTGACCCAAGGTACACGACAAATTCTTCTATGTTAATTCTCTATGGTTCGTGAGATGATGGTGTAAGATCGGTCTAAAATGGCGTATGAATTGTACTAAGACTCTACCTTCACTAGAAACTGTCAATTACCACCATTTTAGGCAATAATAGAGTCTTTGTAAACACTGATTCTCATGTTTATTCAGGATGTTCACTGTCTCGAATCACTCCAGAACCAGAGTCATAAGTTTCCCGCCGAGACTTGGTGTTCCGGGATCATATATTAACCTCTGCCAGGACCTCGAGGCTGGCAGAGGTAACTGTGCACTGTGAGGGAGGCGGTGCAGGGTGAGGGGGAGACACAACACTAATATAGTAGTTTGTTATAGTGTAATACAGTGCCTGGTGGTGTGGTTATATAGTGAAATTATTGCCCATCTTCCTTATATAACAATGACGTGTGTGGAAAAGTTAAATAGATTATGATAAACCTCTACTAAAGACAATTATTTCGCTTGTATAGTGTTAAAGAGAGACAGTGTGATGGTGAATAAACTGGTAACGCGTGATAGTGAGAGTTGAAACACTATATTGTGAATTAAAAGTGGTTGAAGTGATACAGTGATTCGCTATAGTGTATAATGTTAGTGATATGACTATAGTGTTACGGTACTTCACACCGCACTCAAACGTATTAACTAAACATTATGATCAATAACACAAATAGGAACTAGCAGACTATCCCCCATGGAACAGAAACCGCTATTATGTGGACAACTACCCCACGTCACACAAGGTATTCACGTCAAGTACCAAAGTTCTCCTGTGCTATATTGTGAGTAGAGAATAATATAAGCTTTGTTTATTGAAGCCCATCCAGAATCTAATGAGAACTATGACGATATATTGTGCTAAGTTTGGTGTAGGTGAGCACTGGAGAGGCCGAGTGTGTGTGTGTGTGTGTGAGTGAGTGTGTGTGTGTTTCACTTTTCCTAAACAAGAACCAGAGACTAAAGGGACAGGTATATAAGGGGCAAGATCCAGCTCAGGTGTGGGCGCTTACTACTAATTAACTTAGGATAATGAGGATATATAATAATGTTTGTAGTAATTAGTGGGACCCATTATGAGAGACGATGTATAATTTGTTTCTTTGACTTTATATACGAGGGAGGAGTTTATGTGTCAGGGAGAGTTAGCTTACTACTACTACTACTACTACTACTACTACTACTACTACTACTACTACTACTACTACTACTACTTACCTTCGCCGCCACTTCATTACCTTCAAATTAATTATCTAATACTACTAACACTGCACATTTCTTTGTTATTTATGGGAGTATTTTATTGTTGTTGTATGTGTTTAGGGGAATGGTTTAAGCTGTTATGTGTAGGAGTCTGTCTCAGGTTAATGTGTCGTAGGTTTATGGTAGCTGTTTATAATAAGACTCTAAAAATGATAGTAAAAAGATTCTCTGGTGTTTGATTTAATTGTTTAGTGAAATAGTGTGTGTGTGTGTGTGTGTGTGCGTGTGTGTGTGCGTGTGCGTGTGTGTGTGTGTGTGAAGATTACTGTATTTTTCTATAAAATTTTTCTGGGTAGAGATTAGATATATGATTTATTTTATTTTATTTTTTTTATTATTATGGAAAAGACTGAATCATTAACCCAGAGTAAGCACACGTATTAACAAAGACAAGCGATCGTTCGTCTGGCGTAGGATCTATAAGCGTCTCTTTGCAGGCTTGAGGGGAACATGAGATCCTGATGATCGCTTGTGCTGGCAATGACTTCAAAGTTCGTGTATATGCTATTTTAAGATGGAGGAAACGCCAGTCTCTGTTACTCGCTTGTGGTGGCACTGTTTCGGCGAGGAGTATAAAGCCAGGCGCTGTTAATCGCTCGTGCTGGTGTTGATAGGGAACGAGATGCATCTGTTTGGGGCCGGGGAGAACATTGAATAGGAGGGAAGGAGGGAAGGAGGGAGAGGAAGGGAGGGAGGGAAAGAGGGAAGGGAGGGAGGGAAGGCGGTGTTGTTGATGTCTTGTACACAAACTCACTATTGTGTAGGAGAGAGAGAGAGAGAGAGAGAGAGAGAGAGAGAGAGAGGCCACCAAAACACTATAACAGCAACAGGTCAACGGGTGAGCCGCATCAAGCACACAGGTTGGCCTCGACTGCTCAGACAAATTTGCATACTCCATAACGCGCGTTTGTTTCTCTGGTCACGGAAACAATTATCGACCATAAAATAAATGGTGCGTCGGATAGACCAGACCAATACCTGGATAATGGTCTATAATGGTTCTGTTAAGTGAGTGACGTATGTGTGTGTGTGTGTGTGTGTGTGTGTATGTGTGTTGTGTTGTGTTTACAGGGATGAAAACTGAGTTATGGTCCGTGAGGTTTGGAGTTATGATCTTAAAATTCAGGGTTAGGTTAGGTTAGGTTAGGTTAGGTTAGGTTAATTTTAGTGCTATGTAAGTTTAGGATTTGTTGGGTTGTCTGTCTGTCGGTCTGTCGGTCTGTCGGTCTGTTTTCTTGTGTCCTGCTGGTGAAGTCTACAGTATCTTCACAACACAGTCTCTGCCGCCTACCACTCACCTTTAGTTATTAGACCGAGAAAAAAAAAAACAATCTTGATTTTCTCTTCGTCTCTTTCTCCCTACTAGTTGTGTTAAGGTCTGTCTCTCTGTCTCTCTGTCTCTCTGTCTGTCTGTTCCCCTCTCTCTCTCTGTTTATGTCTCTGTCTCCCTTACACCTAGGTTGCTCAAGCCCAAATAGTGAAGGTGTTGATTGTTCAGTACCTGTATATACGACTCCTCACCTGTACTATCAATTATACGGCTCCTCACCTGTACTATTAATTATACGACTCCTCACCTGTTCTATCAATTATACGACTCCTCACCTGTTCTATCAATTATACGACTCCTCACCTGTACTATCAATTATACGACTCCTCACCTGTACTATCAATTATACGACTCCTCACCTGTACTATAAATTATACAGCCCTTCACCTGTATAGCCTCCCGGGAGAGAGAGAGAGAGAGAGAGAGAGAGAGAGAGAGAGAGAGAGAGAGAGAGAGAGAGGTGGTGGGTGGGGGGGGCGATAAATAATACAAAAGGAAGACACATAATAAAGAAGGAAGAGGGAGAGACGTCAACACTTATCTCTCACTTCAAGAATTCTGTAAAAGACTTTGTGGGGGAAAAAAAAAGAGATTAAACTACGTGCGTGTTTTTTTTAGGCCTCCCGGAAATTTAATCTACTCATGAATATAACATCAGTCTCTCATAAACAACATCGCTTATTATTCATGTATTCACTTTCAAAATCACTTTCAGGGACGTGGAGACAGTGTCGCGTGGAGGAGGAGTCGAGATTTATTTGGGGAATGATGTTAAAAACTGCGTTGGGAGCATTACAATGGGAGTGAGTGTGTTTGGGATGGGGTGGGGGTGTGTGGTTGGGGGTGCTGGGTGTGTGGTGGTTTCTGTGTATGTTAAGAGGGGTGTGGACTGGTGTGTGTGTTGGGATGTGGTCTGTGTGTGTGTGTTTGTGTGTGTGTCTGTGATCACATGTTACAACAGTTCAACACAGGTTCATAACAGACAATCACAACAATCAAAGCGTATCTTCACTGAGGCATCCAATGAGTTTCATAATGAACACTGTTACTCCTGTTGTCTCGATAGGGTTGTCAAAATCCTTCGGCCGTTGTGTCATATTTTCTAACACAAAATTGTAAAGAATTTTTTTGATTGTGTGTAGGTACAGTAGCTAAGACAAGTATCTCTGCACAATGGGTCCGGATAAATTCCTAAATGATCAATACAGCTTTGCCACAACGTCACCACCATGAACCACGCTACCCATTGTTCCCAAGATACGTGTGAACAATATCCATATATTAACAATACTTACAATGGATAAAACAGAATTTATCCCCTGTAAAAGATATATGGCATTTTTCAATATCCATCAACTGTGGTGTCAAAGTAATTCGTTTTAAATATGCAATGGCACTTCTTTGGTCGTGTGTACAGTTCCTCCCATCACAGATAACTTCCTTCAACAAGAATGAATTAGAGGAAGATGGATATAATTTATCGATTTACTTCACGACGTCACTCCATCTAACCCTTAGGGAGGTACTGGTTTTTTAAGGGCCTCCATATATCTTCCTTATACTGTATTAGAGTTCCCTTGGGGGGCTCTCTGTGAGTTAAGTGTGTGGCAAGACGTCTCGGGGGAACTCTTGGGGGAAATAGTGTCTCCACCATATAATACCTTCACGGCGCCTGGTATTATTCCACCCTGTCTCCTCCAATATAGTTAACAAGTTTATTGATACCCAGTGCTTACAGGCCCGGGTCCGGCTCTCGCATCATTTCAGCTTGAGTGCCAGGTATGCCAATAGGCTCTGTACAGTATAAACAGTCTTGGCACGTACAGGGTGGATTGGGTCATACTGTACGTGGCCAGTGAACCGCCGCGTGTGACCTAGAATATAAACTAAATCTAAGTTGAGAGTCTTAGCTTAGGTTTGGTTAGGTTAGGTTAGGTTTGGTTTGGTTTGGTTAGGTTAGGTTTGGTTTGGTTAGGTTAGGTTAGGTTTGGTTAGGTTTGGTTAGGTTAGGTTAGGTTTGGTTAGGTTAGGTTAGGTTAGGTTAGACAAAGTTGTACCCGGGTGGTTAGGTTAGGTTAGGTTAGGTTAGGTTAGACAAAGTTGTACCCGGGTGGTTGTGATTTTTGTCTCTCCTTCGGCACGACTTGTTCTGTTGTTCATTTTCATTTTCTTATTATTATTTTATTTTATCTCCTTATTACTATGTAGCTCCGTCAGGCAGCTCTATGAATAACTGACTGACTGACTGACTGATTGACTGATTATTACTGACTGATTGATTGAGTGTCTGACTGTGATTGACTAACCAGCTGACTGACTGATTGACTAAATGATTATGACTAACTGACTGACCAAATGACTGACTAACTGACTGACTGACTGAGAGAACTTTCTACTAGGTCTCTACTATGCTGAAATATATAACTAATTTATTTCCTTTAACCTCTTTTATTACTCAACTTTATTTACCCTCTACCATTTATCATATCTTTATTATTCTTCTTATTTTATTATTATATTCTCTTCCTTTTTCTTTGTATTTCAAGTCTTTATTCTCTCTTTCATGTCTCAGGTTTATTACTCTCTGTTCACGTGTCTTGTTATTGCTGTTTTTGTTTCTCCTTATTCGCTAATTTTGGTTCTGTTTATTCCACGTTTGTCTCTCTCTCTCTCTCTCTCTCTCTCTCTCTCTCTCTCTCTCTCTCTCTCTCTCTCTCTCTCTCTCTTTCATCAGTTATTTTTTCCGGTCTTCCCTCTTTGCCCCTCTTTCATCTCTATCCCACTTGCTTATCAACGTACCAAAGACTGTCCTCCCCTTCCTCCTCCTCTTCCCTTCCTCCTCTTCCTCTTCTCTTCCTCCTCTCCTCTTCCCCTTCCTGCACCTCCTGACGGTAATTAATGTTCTTCTTCATCACCGTCTCTACCTCCTCCTCCTCCTACTCCTCCTCCTACTCCTCCTCCTCCTCCTCCTCCTCCTCCTCCTCCTCCTCCTCCTACTACTACTACTACTACTACTACTACTACTACTACTACTACTACCTCTTTCTCCTCCTCTTACTAACTCCTCTTCCTACCACCACTACCAAACACCGGCTACCACCACACTGCCAACCTAACCTAACCTAACCTAACTCACACATCAGTTAAGAGTCTCAGTGTCATTTTAGCCCTTAATCGTTGCTAAGTTAAGACAGGATCTCTGGGTTAATGTTCAGTGCATTTATGGATATTATATTTGTGTTTTAACTTCCAATAACTTGCACGAAAGGTTGGGTTAGGATCGTTTTGAATCTTGATGCTGTCGGTGTGTGTGTGTGTGTGTGTGTGTGTGTGTGTGTGTCTTTAGGTTAAGGTGTAGGTGTTTGGCGACCTGTGGTGTAATGGTCAGCATGCTCGCCTTGCAAGCGAGAGGACCCGGGTTCGATTCCCTGGCATTTGCCCTTGTCTACCCAGCAGTAATTGGGGACCTCTATGTTAATCGATTTGCGGATCGTGTTCCGGGGAAATGGTTAGCCAGTGCAGTTGGCGAGTTGTCCGGTCTTCTCGGACTATTCCTTGACACTGGTTCATGCAGCTCGTTAACTCAGGGTGTGGTTGTTGTGTTGGCGACAGCTTCTACACCTTAAACAAATTCACGTCTAGGTGGCCCTTGGGCCGGCCATCATCGTTACACGAGGGGCAACCATTATTAGGTGAGGGTGTGGGTGTTCGTATAGGTGTAGGTGTTCGTGTAAGTGTGGATGCAGGTGTAGGTGGGGGTGTACTGTAGATGTATTCCTTCATCTTGCAGTATGACGTCAACAACCAGTGATAATTTTCGTTCTTACACCCAAACAATTACCATTGGTTCACTTGAGTCAGGTCCAGGATCCATATATATTTTTTTTGGCCACGTGTTCGATGCCGCCTGAAGCCAATTGACTTTCAACAATTCTTCCTGTGTTATGTTTTCGTTTATCAAATTTATTACCGTCGATTTCACCCGTCGGCCGTCGCCACCCGTCGGCCGTCGCCACCCGTCGGCTGTCGCCCTCCAATTTTCTTGGAATTTTTGCAGCGGGAATTAATGACTCGTGCGTGACAGATGGAGGCCCTGGCTACAAGAGATTTTCAGCTCACTCACTCCTCAAGCAACACCTGGCCCAGCGGAACAGTTTCACACAGAAATTTATTGACTTTACTTAACACTTGATCTTACGCGAGGAGAATTTTTTTTTAATACATATTTTTTCTAAACCGAGTTATATTTAAGTGTTCTATTGTCTATCTTGGTATTGAAGGGGCTAAGTCAACGTTCTGAAGGGGCTAAGTCAACGTTCTGAAGGGGCTAAGTCAACGTTCTGAAGGGGCTAAGTCAACGTTCTGAAGGGGCTAAGTCAACGATCATCTTCATCTAAAGTTCTAAATTGTTTAACATTTGAGTAGAATGTATTCCCTGAGGGTCGGGCCGTGTTGCTCATGCCAGACAAGAGGTGGTCAAGGTGTGGGGTTCAAATACATTCCTTGACACACATATTGGCCAACTTTGTTTTCCATGTAAGATTTAGTTTCCCCAAGCCACCTGAAGCCTGTGTGTTATGTAATACTGAATAGATTTTTAATAGGTGATTTTAATGGTTGTAAATTGTATAACCTAACTTAACCTATGTCGCTTCTTCTAGTGCCGTTGATACTTTTATCTTATGATTCTGAAACATATGATTATTTTTGATAAATATTTCATGATTATCACGTTCAAGATACTTTGTTAATAATGGTAATAATAATAACTTACCTGTGCCGTGAATGCCAGAGGTGAGAGTGTGGCGGAGCTTGGAGAGGGCAGTGCCAGTCTCGGGTACCTCTGACCTGGCCCCAAGACCCCCACCTCCTCCCTGACCCCCGCCACTCCCCTCCGACGCCACCATCTGCCGGAGAAACAAAGACAAGACTTAGACAAATGTTATTATAAAGTTGTGGTGTATTACCTTGAAGCGTTTACCTGTATATACTGTGTGTGTGTGTGTGTGTGTGTGTGTGTGTGTGTCAGCTCGTCAGTGTGCACAGATTGTATCAGGGTGTTGACCATCAGAGCGGACAGGATCTCTCCCGCAAATCGGATGAAGGATTAATGGTCAGGGGAGGCCTTGACCAGGACAGTTTTTGGATATTGTTCAAAGGTCAAATTCAAGAGGACGAGGATATGTGTTGGGTCATGGTGAGGAATTTTTTTTTGTAATCCGAGAGTTTTGAGTTTTTCTGTTATTACATTTTTTATTTTAAACGTTGTCTTTAAATTGTTTGTGTGAAATTTAGTATTTTTTTGTTTTTTAATATTTATCTATATTTTCATTTGTATTTTTTCTTTGGTTAGGTTAGGTTAGGTTAGGTTAGGTTTATTAAATATTTTACTTGTTTCTATATTCAAGTAAAATATCGTTTTTGTTATTCTAGTTGTTTTTTTTCTTAATATTACCACGCATAATTTTTTATATATTATTTTTTCCACGTCAATCTTAACTTTTATAACGAACGAATTTTGTTACGTGATATTTTACCCAAATTTCTCCGTTGGAAATTTCATACACGTGAGCAGAGAAAAAATGAACTCCTTGACAACCATTAGCGAAGAACATCACCAAGAGGTCCCACGGCCACGTCTTGTGTGTGCCTTGAGAGAGCTGGACCCTGTTCCCTCGTACCCACACCAGGGAGTTAATTGGAGGCAGAGGGTGAAGGGTGACAAATAGCATAGTATCAGAATGTCAGAGAGAAAATTGCATGCATTTGTTGACGTCAGTGTGTGGAGGGCAAATGTTTTCCCTGGTGAAGAATTATCGTCTGAATCATCTCCTTCTTCCCCTCATCTGTGTTGCAATAATTTATGGATGTTGAACCTCTCAATACTGTTACCACCACCACCACTACAGCCACCACTACCACCACCACCACCACTACAGCTACCACCACCACTACCACCACCACCTAGAACCAGGGAGAACTGGCTATTACTGGTCCTAATGGTTGCAGTGTAGATCTATCTCTCTCTCTCTCTCTCTCTCTCTCTCTCTCTCTCTCTCTCTCTCTCTCTCTCTCACTTAAACAGACACAGCAATAAGAATTGTTTCAACACACCAGAATAATGAAATCTCTTGCCCAGAAAAATACCTAACAAGGGTTTAGTTGACTCGTTTAGGCAATTAGACAAAGACATGAGTTTGTTTCAGTCTCTCTTCCTCCCTCCCTCCACCCTCCACCCCCTCCCTCCACCCTCCACCTCCACCTCCACCCTCCACCCCCACCCTCCTCCCTCCACCCTCCATCCTAACCCTCCACCCTCCACCTTCCACCCTCCATCCTCCGCCTTCCACCCTCCACCCTCCACCTTCCACCTTCCACCTCCACCCTCCTCCCTCCACCTTCCTCCCTCCACCTCCACCCTTCACCCTCCACCCTCCACGTCCACCCTCCACCCTTCACCCTCCACCCTCCACGTCCACCCTCCACCCTCTACCTCCACCTCCACCCTCCACCTCCACCCTCCACCCTCCACCCTCCACCCTCTACCTCCACCCTCCACCCTCCACCTAGTTTAAAGAAGGTGTTGGTGGTGTGTGTGTGTGTGTGTGTGTGTGTGTGTGTGTGGGGGGCTCGTCAGGGGAGAAGCGAACCTTGAAATAAGATGCAAGACGTCGCCTGACCACTGACGGCCCGGGCCAGTTAGAGGAGCTGTACACTAACATTTGGAGAGGGAACGAGAGGGAGGGGGAAAGAGAGGGAGGGGGAAAGAGAGAGGGAGGGAGAGGGAACGAGAGGGAGGGGGAAAGAGAGGGAGAAGGAAAGAGAGAGGGAGAGAGGGAGGGGGAAAGAGAGGGAGGAGGAAAGAGAGAGGGAGGGAGAGGGAACGAGAGGGAGGGGGAAAGAGAGGGAGAAGGAAAGAGAGAGGGAGGGAGAGGGAACGAGAGGGAGGGGGAAAGAGAGGGAGGGGGAAAGAGAGGGAGAGGGAAAGAGAGGGAGGGGGAAAGAGAGGGAGAAGGAAAGAGAGAGGGAGGAGGAAAGAGAGGGAGGAAGAGATGCAGAGGTAATGGATTATAGAATGAAAATACATTTACTGCCACACACACACACACACACACACACACACACACACACACACACACATTAGTTTAACCTTCATCTCTCAGGAGAATGGGAGATAAAAAACATACATACATACATACATACATACATACTGTACGTACATACATACATACATACATACGTACATACATACATACACATTTTTAATTATGGTATAAAATACGTTTAATTTCACAAATAAAATCGTATCTACGTAATTAAAAACTAAACAAGCGGCCACCAGCATTACCTGGGCCGTTGATGACGTCACTGGGGGTATTAGCGGGAGAGCGGAGGCGGGTACAGACACAAAGGTGTTTTAAATACGTAATTACACATTGTCTTCGTCGTCAAAAATACCCAGGACTAAAGCTCCTTATTTTAGGTGTCGCCCAGGTGTATTTGGTGTCGCCCAGGTGTTCTAGGTGTCGCCCAGGTGTATTTGGTGTCGCCCAGGTGTTCTAGGTGTCGCCCAGGTGTATTTGGTGTCACCCAGGTGTTCTAGGTGTCGCCCAGGTGTTCTAGGTGTCGCCCAGGTGTTCTAGGTGTCGCCCAGGTGTATTTGGTGTCGCCCAGGTGTTCTAGGTGTCGCCCAGGTCCAGGTGTTCTAGGTGTCGCCCAGGTGTATTTGGTGTCGCCCAGGTGTTCTAGGTGTCGCCCAGGTGTAATTGCTGTAGGCCAGGTGTATTTGGTGCGGGTATTGGGTGGTAATTCTCACGTCAAAAAATAAGAAAAATACTCATACACTTTTCACTGTTATTTTCACGTTAAAAAATATATATTAATTACGGAACTACTTTTTACTGGACCGGATAAACCTGAAGACTGGACCAGAAAGGGATTTTAACTGGACCAGACAAGCAGGATAACTGGACCAGAACAAACAGGATAACTGGACCAAAACAAGACAGCGAGGAGAGTTTTTCCTCAGGTGAGTGACGGTATCAACACTCGATCTTAATTAGTGTGGCCAGACTCTTCCCTACCTGTGTTGGATCCATCTCATGTTTTATGGGCTTGGTGATGTGCTGGTGATGATGTGGTGGGGTTGGTGGTGATGTGGTGGTGATGTGTTGATGATAGGGTGGTGGTGTGGTGGTGGTGATGTGTGTTGGTGGTGTGGTGGTGATGTGTGTTGGTGGTGCGGTGGTGGTGATGTGTTGATGATAGGGTGGTGGTGTGGTGGTGGTGATGTGTGTTGGTGGTGTGGTGGTGGTGTGTGTTGGTGGTGCGGTGGTGGTGATGTGTTGATGATAGGGTGGTGGTGTGGTGGTGGTGATGTGTGTTGGTGGTGTGGTGGTGGTGTGGGTTGGTGGTGTGGTGGTGGTGATGTGTGTTGGTGGTGGTGATATGGTGGTGATGTAACGATGATGTGCTAGTGATGTGTTAGTGATGGTGATGTGTTGGAGATGCAGTATTTTAGGGAGACAAAGGAGTGTAGGGAGATAATATAGGGTGTGAAGAGGGATGTGCTGACTTAGAGATGTGTTTTGTAGATAAATGTGTGTGTGTGTGTGTGTGTGTGTGTGTGTGTGTGTGTACCCGGATTTTCTCATTCATAAGTTTAATATAGATTTATCAATAGTGTTCACCGGGGCTGTGTCAAAAGATATAAACCTCTTAAAAGATAGTGTCGTAGTGATATTCTCTCTCTCTCTCTCTCTCTCTCTCTCTCTCTCTCTCTCTCTCACTTTTAGACAACCGGAGAACGATTTTTTCCTCCAGCGAGACGATCATTTTCTGTCACGTTCTTTCAATCAGCTTCTACGTCAAGTCTTGTCTTCAGGGTTAGAGTGCAGATAACTATCACATTCACTCTCGGAAGATACTAAAATGTAGGGGGGGGGGGGGGGAGGCCTTCACATTCCTCGCCTGGGTGTTCCATTTTGTCTTGGCTTTCGTGCTAAAATATCATAATAATGGATGGATGTGTTTTTTGGTTTTCTTGGGACATCTTAAGAATGGAGATATCACTTTGTGGAGTATTTGTGTTTCAGGGGGTATTTGTGTTTCTGGGGGGTATTTGTGTTTCAGGGGGATATTTGTGTTTCTGGGGGGTATTTGTGTTTCTGGGGGGTATTTGTGTTTCAGGGGGATATTTGTGTTTCAGGGGGGTATTGTGCATAACTCTTACGGCAGTTCAGCTAAATTATCAGTATAACTTTCATTCCATTACTTATATATATATATTTTACAT
The DNA here is from genome assembly GCA_958450375.1 of Homarus gammarus. NCBI lineage: Eukaryota > Metazoa > Arthropoda > Malacostraca > Decapoda > Nephropidae > Homarus > Homarus gammarus. The sequence goes on from CAUDMG010003716.1 coordinate 2,042,526, forward strand.
CCTATCTTAGGTTAAAGTATTCACACACAGTTAAATTAACGAGTGGTTATTCATTTTACGATCCTTTGATAAATCTACAACGGGTATTGTAGATATGTAACGAGTTTTGTGAATCAGGAAAGAGTTTGGGGAATTCAGATCAAGATTTGTCAACTCGTAATAATAATCGAGGTTCTCCTGAAATGGGAATGGAAATGTATTTAAGCTCGAGTTCGTCCCCTTCCTCGGGCATGAAGCACGGCTGTTGTGGAATCATGAAAAATGTACACGACAAGTTTTCCAATAATTCATTCACTATTGCATCTGCTGTAACATACGAGCGATATATCAAAACCTCCTCCGACCTCTCCCCCTCCCGTACCGCGAAGGAAAATCACCATATGCTAATGTAGATTCATTCCTGAGCGTCTGTGTGTGTGTTATGTGTGTGTGTGTGGGTGTGTGTGTGTGTGTGTGTGTACTGTATATTTGTATGTGTGTGTTCATATGATATACCACCATTTGTGTCCCAATAATCTAATCTAACCTAACCTAACCAGTCCTAATACCTGTACAAAATTTACTCCTGGCTAATAATTACTGAGGTGTGGACAGGTGACCCAGACAAACTCATTTAGCATTAATCTCTCTCTCTCTCTCTCTCTCTCTCTCTCTCTCTCTCTCTCTCTCTCTCTCTCTCTCTCTTTGTTGATGTTTCCCTGAAGGTAGAAAGTTGGAGTCTAAAGTCGAAGGAACTGAAGCTGTAGTTATGTATTGAGACGTTGAAACTAATCCACCCAACCAATCCCTTTGTTCTGTATAGTCAGTTCCTGGTAATTAACAGTTCCTCCACAACCTCCACCATTCCCTCCACCACTCCCTCCACTCCCTCCTTCCACTATCTCCACCATTCCCTCCACCACTCCCTCCCTTCACTCACTACACTCCTTCCCGCTACTCTCTTCTTCTTACTTCCCTCGCCCTTTCTTTGTCCGTCCGTTCCCCCGTCCGTCCGCCCGTCCGTCCGTCCACCCGTCCGTCCGTCCGTCCGTCCGTCCGTCCGTCTGACCGTCAGCCCGTCCGTCCGTCTGACCGTCAGCCCGTCCGTCCGTCCGCCCGTCCGTCCCTCCCTCCCGTCCTCCCTCGTTCTCCAATATTAAGGCAAACACTTGATACGTCTCAAGTTGTTGTCCTCAGCAAGTTGGCACTTCCTCAAGAACGACTGAGAGTGTGGAGGGTGAGAGTGTGGAGGTGTGGAGTGTGGGGGTGTGGAGTGTGACGGTGTGCAGTGTGAGGGTGTGGGGGTGTGGAGTGTGGGGGAGTGGAGTGTGAGGTTTTGGGGGAGAGGAGTGTGAGGGTGTGGGGGTTTGGAGTGTGGGGGAGTGGAGTGTAGAGGGTGAGGGTGTGGGGGTGTGGAGTGTGGGGGTGTGGGGTGTGAGGGTGAAATAGTACCGTTTTCAAAGGGTACAACCATCGTCCTTAAAGGGTTACACCAAAGCTCGTAAAGGGTTAAATCATTGTCCTTAAAAATATAAACCATCATTTTCAAAGGAGGAGGAGGAGGAGGAGGAGGAAGAGAAGGAGGAGGAGGAGGAGGAGGAGGAGAGAGAGAAGGAGGAGGAGGAGGAGGTAGCCATCTTGAGAGTGGGGACCAGATGTGGATAAGTGGAGGAGGACCTTCCTGGCGCTGACACAACCCATCACTAAACACTCAAACTGGTGGAACCTGATCAACCCCTCGTTCTTCTAGGTTAGGTTAGGTTAGGTTAGGTTAGGTTAGGATAGGTTAGGATAGGATAGGTTAGGTTAGGTTGGGATAGGATAGGTTAGGATAGGTTAGGATAGGATAGGATAGGTTAGGATAGGTTAGGATAGGTTAGGATAGGATAGGTTAGGATAGAATCTTTATTTTCTGTATTCCTATCCATTTTCCTAGGCTGCTCCTCTACCTTGGCAGGATGCTGGACCTCCCAGGGACTGGTCCGCGGTAATGAGTCGCTCTTCTCTCTGGCTCAACACACAGTCACAAAGGCTCGTGAACAGAGGGAACCACACTCCTCAACAGTGAGAGAGAGAGAAATGTAGATAACTAGAGGGAGAGACAAAACGAAGAGAGAGGAGAGAGAAAGAGAAGGAAAAGGAATCATGTGAAGAACAGACAACTGATATTATTTGATCTGATGATTAAACACCATTAACCTAACCTAACCTAACCTAACCTAACCTAAATTCCCCATATAGCGTTAAAGTATAAAATCATCAGGTGACATAAGTTATTAAAGGGATGCTAATCTTCACGTGATGTATAACAATAAAGATTAAAGTAAAATAAAATATATAAATCACAAAAAATATATATATTAATTGAGTCAAAATGTAAAGTTAAAAAAAAAATAAGAATGATGATTTATTTATTGGTATAATTGACACCTGAGCTATAAAATAATTAACAAGGTGATGAAATAACAATGAACCCTGACAGATGGGAAATACCTGGCGTCAAATAACAGGTGAGGGACTGACAGCTACTCACAGATGAAGTCAATTTACTTCATAATAACAAGAGAGGGTGAAGGGAGAGGAGGATAGGAGGGGAGGAAAGGGAAGGGAGATGGAAGAGGAGGAGAGAGAGAGAGAGAGAGAGAGAGAGAGAGAGAGAGAGAGAGAGAAACTCACTAAAGGCCCTAAACACCCCAGCGTGATGTATGCCAGACCACCCCCCCCTCTCTCTCTCTCTCTCTCTCTCTCTCTCTCTCTCTCTCTCTCCCCAGAAACAAAGGCACCACAGTCTCACATAGCGGTCATAGTCATTGTACCCCGTCAGTAAGGTACACACACAGGTACACACAGGTAGGTTAATTACTAAGCTTTATCACTAAGACCAATAATCTCCCTAAGAAATACCAGTAATACACACACACACATAACATATACAGATATATTAATATACTTTACTCCTTGGGCCGATATTCTCCATTTGCAGGTATAATTTACAGCTCCAATTCTACAGGTACAAATACAGGTATATACTGTAGTCATTTAGTTCACTTTCGCACTACATAATAATTTCCTTTAAAGAAATTATTAATGGACAGTAAGACGTTGTGCGAGGATATTTATTTATTTATTTATTTATTTATATATTTACTATTTTTTATATTTTTGGGTCGTCACTCAAAGGTGCGACTGTGTATGTGTGTGTATGTGTGTGTGTGTGTGTGTGTGTGTGTGTGCGCGTATGTGTGTGTGTGTGTTAGTAATAAGATACGATACCTCGACAATATACATTACCTGAAACACATCTAGACGCCCAAACAACATACAGATACGTCCAGACACCCAGACATGCGGCCAGACACTTAGGCGCTGAGACACCCACCCAGACACCCACCCAGACACCCACCCACACACCTTGACGCCCACACCTATAACAGCGAAATGTAATAATACGCTTATGTATACAGTATTTATACGACTGTAACTGTAAAGGAGTGAGAGAGATTTTTAACGAGTATTAATATGATCTTATGAAGTGTTACATCCAAATGAGTGTTGTGCCTTCACTAGAGTCACCTCAGGAGGCTATTATGCTGTACGCTATTGTTCCGTCGATGCTGCCAGTGGTCAAAACTTTTTAGAGGAATTTCTGTTTTGGGATTATCTTCATAGCTGCGTCACATGGGATTACCTTCATAGCTGCGTCACATGGGATTACCTTCATAGCTGCGTCACATGGGATTACCTTCATAGCTGCGTCACATGAGATTACCTTCATAGCTGCGTCACATGGGATTACCTTCATAGCTGCGTCACATGGGATTACCTTCATAGCTGCGTCACATGGGATTACCTTCATAGCTGCGTCACATGGGATTACCTTCATAGCTGCGTCACATGGGATTATCTTCATAGCTGCGTCACATGGGATTACCTTCATAGCTGCGTCACATGGGATTACCTTCATAGCTGCGTCACATGGGATTACCTTCATAGCTGCGTCACATGAATACCCTTAATGGAATAAAATCTGTTGTTTCCATAAATCAAATCATCCATCAAAGGAAGAAAAACATTGTCAACATTAAGGATATTTTAGGAAATTTAGCACCACTCTGCAGGTCATACCGACAGAGGAGTTCCCAGAGCACGGCGGTCATGGATGGGTAAGAAAAACAAAGCGTAAATTAAGTCTTACGAAGCCTGTTGAGAAAGATATCTATGTATATATATAAAGTTTAAGCCTTTTAAAAGATTGAGGGAAGAAGAGAAAGGTCTGGGAAGATAGTGAAGGGAGAAACGCCATCAGAGTTAAGAGGCAGGAGGAGGTGATGGGGATTGTTTGGAGAAGTAAATAATTAATAGGTAATAGAAAAGAGAGAATACCGAGGCTCTGTATGAAGGGAGGGGGAGACTCTCACGTTTATGGCGCTATAAGACAACATGTAGACTCCACTAACTTAACCTTACCAGTGTCAAGACGAATACTTAACCTAACCTAACCTAACTTAACCTAACCTAACCTAACTTAACCTAACCTAACCTAACTTAACCTAACCTAACCTAATTTACCACAAATATACCTTGGCTTAAATTAACTTAATCTTATGTATACTTATTTCACACACACAGACACACACATACACATACACACACACATACACACACACACACACACACACACACACACACACACACACACACACAGTCACTCTAGATTCTCCTCCTTAACACTAGGCCATCAGCTTCCTCCACTCTTCCCTCCTCCCACCTCCTACAGCCCCATCCTCTCTTAACCACTCCTTTCCCCTTCTCTCTTTTTCCCTAATTCTTCCTCTCTTCCTCCTCCTCTTCCTTCTTCTCTCATTTCCCTTCACTTCCTCTTCCTCTCCTCGTCGCCTTCTCTTCCTCCTCTTCCCTTCTTTCCTCTCTCCGTCCCCTCCCTTTCTCCCCTCTTTTATCCTCTCCACCTACACCGTCTTCCCCCTCCCTCCTCTTTCCCTCTTGTCTTTACTTCTTCTCTTCTTCCTTCCTCATTTTTTTCTTTTCCTTTCTGCCGTCTTCCTCTCCACTTCTTCTTCAGACACTCCGCCTACCTCCTTAACCTACAAAGACGCGACAGTGTTCCCGTGACATCATGCGTCACCACGGCTCAAGGGGTCCTTCTGGCCTCTCCTGTTATTTATTAGGGAGGCGGAAGACCCACTAAGTGATGGTTACTTATTTCTGTAAAAAATAATTGCTACTTGAAGGAGTCTTTTTACCTTTGAGTTGTACACATACACATACACAAACGTTCGTACAAACAGACCGTTACTGTTGTGTAATGGTCATTTCTCTACTCCCCTCGTACACATATACTAGCAACAGTACCCAGCGTCGCTCGGGTTAGGCATACTGTATAACGTTGACTGTCACGGTTTACCCCTCCTGACGCGAGTAACCACCTCAACTTAACCTAACCTAAGGACCCATGTAATATGTGTGCAAAGTTCCAGTGGTAACACACAACACCAGGTCAAAGGTCATCAGCCTCTCTGAATATAATTATTATAATATATTCTCTCCTCACCACCTGATAATTACAGTTACCGACCAATTATAAGACTTAATGACTCCTGTTAATGATGGATTTGGCTCTTAATAACAAACCGATGGTATAAGTCGGATAATTGAAGGTTGGGATAAATTTTTGTAGATTGAGAAAAGAATATTGAGTGTTGTGTAGTGTATATTGTGTGAGGTAATGCTTATGATAATGATGATAATAATGATAAAGACAAGGATTAATAACGGTGGTGGCAATGGTGGTGGCGGTGGTGGTGATGATGGTGGTGATGGTGATGATGATGGCAGTAACGGCGGGTCTCTTCTACAAAAGCGTCTGGTAAACTGTTAACTTGCAACAAAGGCTCAAGTTTCCTTTAAGTAGTTGACCGCCATAGTTGTAACCACTTGATCAGCTGGGCTCATACCACCCAATTATTTACTTTACATACGGCACACCTGGCAGTTGATCTTTATTCTTAATTACGGGTCAGATCCAGGTGAGACAGCCAGTGTGTTGAGAGAGAAAGTTATATTCAGTTCTTATGTTTTTAATATCGAAACTGGTTATTCCATTTCTGTCTGCGCTAAAGGTTGAACACGCAATAAGACCCTCTAAGGCCCTCGTAATAAGACCCTCGCAATAAGGCCCTCACAATAAGGCCCTCGCAATAAGGCCCTCGCAATAAGACCCTCGTCAAGTACTAATCGTCTTAATGTGAATATCGTGGGAGAGAAATATTAACCAAGGCATGACTCGTGACTGGACGTCCTTAGTAAGTCTCAAGACGTGAACTACGGACGTGAATGATACAATGGGTTTTGGTTATTTGCGAGATGCTGACCGTTTATGTCTACCTTGTACTAGTTCGTAGGCGCAGGTAGTTGGTGTAGGGGAGAGGGGGTCACAGAGAGGTCAGTTATTATTGTCATCATCATCATCATCATAATCTTTACCACCATTTATCACCATCGTCATTCATCATCTACTTCAACACTCATCATTATCATCACTATCATCACCGCAATCATCACCATCATCGTTATTAAGCATTATATTTATCATCATCAACACCGTCATCTCCACCATTTTCTTCTTACAAACATTCACAATTTACATTCTTGTGAAAACCTGCGTGACACACACACACTCCGGTCAAGCATTAATGTCTACGACCCACATTATTCTTGAAGCATTGCACCAGAAGACAGCCAAAGGTTCTCTTAACGTAAGATTCACTCTCAGGAGCCCTCAGCTGCTTGTAGGCACTCCCGCTTGAAAGCATCCCGCCGCTGAGAGGGCCGTCAGTGCCACGCATAACACCACACACCTTCCCGAGCTTGTCATTGTAGACTCCTGGACGAAAACTTTATCCCCGCAGTCTTCAAAGTGCGTGTGTTCCTGGAATAGTCTTTCTTGTCTTGTGTGTGTGGGAAAGAGAGAGTTAGAGAGAGAGAGAGAGACAGAGAGAGAGCAATTTATGGCATTAAGTGAACGTGTCAGACCTTGATCCAGCCGTTCATGTTAGGCTTCCTGTACGATAACTTATATATTTTGTTTCTTTTTTCAGCGTTTTTAGGATAAATTTCTTGTCTTAATGGTCTTTGGGTTATATTATGATTGTCTTAATTTACAGGCCGGTTTGTAAATGATTGGCTAAGCGAAGAGGATTTTTTTGATGCTGTCTTTACGTAAGTACCTGACAGAGCGGTAGCGGGGGGGGGGGGGGTGTTGATGGTTAGGGAAATGGTATGTTATAGTACTGTATATGGCTGCTGACTCTTATGGGGGTATATGTGTATTAACATGTCAAGTTTCACCTTTCTATCTTCAAAAAAACTATTGCCATGTACACTCAGGTGAAGAGACTAATTCACCAAGAAATAAGCACTGTGTTTTATATATATATACACGTTAAACTAACCTACTCTACTGTATACCTGACTGCTGCATCAAAGCCTCTGGTTGTGTCCAAGACTAAGGAACGCAACACTCATTCGACACATTTTTTTTAAAGAGTCGACTTTTTCCCCCTCTGTCCTCTTTACACACACACACTGTCTCGGTGAAAACACCCGCTTCTGTTTCTCAATCGCTTTACATGTAAATTGCTTTGGGAAAGTTTCGACTCAGTGCTGTTTTTTTTTTTTGTTTCAACCTTTTCATCAATAAAAACGTCGGCATTCTTTCTTTTGTGATAACTGGTGAAACATTTGTTGCTCTCTCTCTCTTTCTCTCTCTCTCTCTCTCTCTCTCTCTCTCTCTCTCTCTCTCTCTCTCTCTCTCTCTCTCTCTCATTATCGGTCATTATTGAGAGTGTTAAAATGGTGGAGTTATTTTTTTACCAGGTGAATAATCCTGACAGAGGTAAAGTTGATAACTATTTTGGGATGAGAGTCATTGAAAACTTATCGTCCCCTGGAGAATTGATGTGTTAGGGGAAGAATCGTTATGGTGGGTGTGTGATGTGGTGTGATGGTGTTTGTGTAATGGTGAGGTAGTATGGTGGTGGGGGGTTGTGTGATGGTGATGTAATGGTGATTGTGGTGGTGATGGAATGAGTGTTGTGGTGATAGGATGGTTGTGGTGATGTGTTTCGATAATTATTCTGTGTGTGAGAAATTAAACAGTACTTTTTGAGCTTACTAGTGAAGACCCAGCCCTCCACCCCCCCCCCCCCACCCTAAAGACCCAGCCCCCCCTAAAAAAGACCCCAACAAATACCCACCCCAAAAAAGACCCCATCCCTAAAAAAGACCCACACCAAAAAGACCTTGCCAAAAAGACCCATCCTCCAAACAAGACCCAGCCCAAGCAAGACTTAGCCAAAAATACCCACCCCAAAAAAGACCCCATCCCTAAAAAAGACCCACACCAAAAAGACCTTGCCAAAAAGACCCATCCCTAAAAAAGACCCAAACCAGAAAATAAAACATCAAAACATAACACAATTCTATCTCACTTTATCCAGTTTAATGTGTTTTTTTATATTTTTTTTCATTATTATTAAATTGTATTTTTAAGTTTCTTGTTGTAGAATATAATATACAGGAGAGAAAAAAATGAATTTGAACTTTCATGAATTACATATTAATTAGTTGATAACACAATGACTACGTCTCCTAATCACTGAATCGTTTATGACATTTAATTATTTATGAAACCGAATCATTTATAATACTGAATCTTTTGACACTATTAATATAATTTAGGTTAGGTTAGGTTAGGTTAGGTTAAGGTTAGGTTAAGGTTAGGTTAGGTTAAGGTTAGGTTAGGTTAAGGTTAGGTTAGGTTAAGGTTAGGTTAGGTTAAGGTTAGGTTAAGGTTAGGTTAGGTTAAGGTTAGGTTAGGTTAGGTTAGGTTACAAATGAAATATTACATTGAGGCAGATACAGTATATTACAGAGGTTAATTAGATGAACTACAGGTAATCTTACTAAGTGTCTTTTCTTCCCCAGGTAAGTGATAGTTAACAGCTCCTGAGGGGACGGACAGCAACACACCTCAGGTAAGGTCAGATGATTGTTTTAATTTGATTATTACTGTTAACTCTGGACCCTTGTGTTGTTTCCCTTAAGTTGTCGGAGGAGGTTTTGTGTAGTGTTTGAGGATGTTGGAGTCTCACCCTAGTCAGAGTCTGTGAGTGTTGCAGACAGATTACCTTTGAAGTATGACCCGTTCCCTCCTCCTTACACCCGTACCACCGTCGTTAAGGTTGACATAAGGTGTAAGCGTTACTACGATGTTTTCCTGAGTTTGTTGATGTAGCTGATGCATAATTCCCTCCAGCCGTCTGATATGATTTACCGAGAAGTTGGTTCATATCTCACTGGCCTTTAGTCCCGTATACTGTATACACTTGTGGTCAAACTCTACCAGTGTATGTTAGGTTTGGGCGGCACACACACACACACACACACGGCACACACACGGCACACGGCACACACACACACACACACGGCACACACACACACACGGCAGACACGGCACACGGCACACGGCACACACACACACGGCACACACACACACACGGCACACGGCACACACACACGGCACACGGCACACACACACACACACACGGCACACACGGCACACACACACACACACACACACACACACACGACACATACACACACACACACACAAGACACACACGGCACACACACACACACACACACACACACACACACACACACAAGACACACACACACACACACACACACACACACACAAGACACACACGGCACACACACACACACACACACACACACACACACACACACACACATACACACACACACACACACGGTAATCTCTTATATGAAAATAGCTCAAAGTTCAATCTTAGATAACTTTCAAGGGAAGAAGTTAGGAGGTTGTTACAGCAGGAAACAATCAACAGGGGGGAGGCCTAGTGGGGGGAGGGAGGCCTAGTGGGGGGGGAGGCCTAGTGGGGGGGGGAGGCCTAGTGGGGGGGGGGGTGTTGGATGTTGATAAAGAGTACCACGAACACGACCACGGTGTACCACGAACACGACCACGGGACTAATGTTTTTTTCTCTTCCTTTTCTTTGAGTAGTAACTAATGTATCTATACTTAACTCGTTCTAAGGTAACTAAATATAATCAATCCTAACCTAACCGAACCTAACCTTTCCTAACTTAACTTAACCTATCTTAAGATAACCTAATCTCTCCTAAATTAACTTAACTACACTTGACCTCAGCAAATCTATGTATATCTACCCTATCGTAACCACCGAAACTGACCTTAGATTATATGTTAGGTTAAGTTAGGTTAGCTTGGTGTAGGTTAGGTTAGGTTAGGTTGAGTTCGGTTTGGTTGGGTTAGGTTGGGTTGTGGTTTTCTACGTTCGTGGTGCTCTACTAACATTATGAACGTCTTCCCTGGATGTAGTGTAATGTTGAAAAAGCCTCAGAGTCAGTGAATGTTAGTCTCACGGAAGAGAGACCAGGAAACCGAGGCTGAAAAATGAGAGAAATAGCTTTGAGAATTTCCTGTGAATCCCCTTAACATTTCCGCCTCTCTTCCGTCTCTGTCTCTCTCTCTCTATCTCTCTCTCTCTGTTTGTCCCTTTATTCTTCGTTATTTCTCTCTCTCTCTCTCTCTCTCTCTCTCTCTCTCCCTGTATGGGTATATCACGGTCTCAGGACACCTCACAGACGCCACTTTACAGCCGGCACCTCACAGCCAGCACCTCACAGCCAGCACCTCACAGCCAGCACCTCACAGCCAGCACCTCACAGCCAGCACCTCCTAAATGCTCTCAGAGTACCATAACACTTCTCATTGAGGGGTAAAAATGCTGACTAAGAACACGAGAAAATAACCCAAGATAAAAAGAGGAAAACATTTAAGCAAAAAATCCTAAGAACAACAACTTACATATTTGGTTCCTCTTAGACACATCGTCATCAAAGGTTCTCTCCTCCAACACTTCTCTGAGATCCTTCGTAATTAAAAGGACTGGAAAAGTTTCTTCAGTTTAATTACAGGTCAAGTTTTTTTTTGTTTTAGGAACTTTATACGACATTCATTTCTAAGGGAATTATAACTTTTATATTCTTATTAAAATACAAAAATATATGTGAGAGTATACTGAAGGTCTCATAGGTATTAGGGTACAATTTGGCTATTGGAGATGTTAACTGTATGTGTAATGCATGTGTGTGTGTGTGATGTGCAGGGTGTGTGTATGTGTGTGCGTGAGACAAAAAATATGGCTCAATGATCTAAATAATGTATAAATTCACTCAGTCTTGAAAGTTTACATTGGTCATAACACTAGTGAATTTTGGTCCCATATACACTATATAGAGCCTTCCGTAGGACCCTTACACTTATAGGATCAGATGCTGTATCCTGTCGTCCATGAACCCTTAAAGAGACTCCTTAAACCTCCTTAAATCCCCTTATTAGGAAGATTTAAAGCTGTGTCATCTGAGGAACTTGAAGCCAGCCCCTCTGGTCGACCCTATCAATAACCTTCCTTCAGTCACCGCCTCAGGCCCAGTCTGTGAAGCAGCAGACTCTAACCAAAGCTTTAACACTAGCCATCACCACCACAGCAGACACTAGCCATCACCACCACCACCACCACCACGTCACACACCAGACACCACCACCACCACCACGTCACACAGCAGACACCACCACCACCACCACGTCACACAGCAGACACTAGCCATCACCACCACCACCAGCACCACCACCACGTCACACACCAGACACCACCACCACCACCACGTCACACAGCAGACACTAGCCACCACCACCACAGCAGACACTAGCCACCACCACCACAGCAGACACTAGCCACCACCACCACAGCAGACAGTAGCCACCACCACCACAGCAGACAGTAGCCCCGTCCTCAGCACAAGAGAGTGACGGAGGCTGGCGAGAGATGCCGTGGCGGAGACCAAAGTAATGGCTGTTCGTGTGTGCAGCCTCCCACAACCGGCTACTCGTATATATTTCCCCAGGCGGCTGTTGATGGTGAGGGTGATGATGATGGTGAGGGCGGTAGAGATGGTGGTGATAATGATGGCGAGAGAGAGAGAGAGAGAGAGAGAGAGAGAGAGAGAGAGAGAGAGAGAGAGAGTGTCACCTACGCACATCTACACCACCTATTTAATTAATTTAAGCTCACCTCCTAATTAGACTCAGGTGAGATTAGTACCTGTATTCACACACTGGTTCACTTGCTAATTAGTCGTTAGTGGAGTAATTGTGATATTCAGAGAGGTTGGTGATGGGCGCTGCGATTACTGTCTCAGGAGAGGGTGTACATGACCTGTGTTGAGAGAGAGAGAGAGAGAGAGAGAGAGAGAGAGAGAGAGAGAGGAAATGAAGAATGGAAGACATACATACAGACACGTCACGATGATAGAATATAATGAAGAGTTCTATTTAATATATTAGCGACCTGTGTGTGTGTGTGTGTGTGTGTGTGTTTGTGTGTGTGAAAGGAATGGCTAGTGAGTGAATGAATAAAAACAATATCTCCTTTTTATTTCTTCATTTGTTTATCTTCTCTTGTATATTTTTCTCCTTTACTCTCCTTCTTTGCCTATTCTTTCCTTTTCTTCTGTACATTATTCTTCTTCCTATTTTTCTTCTTTATTCTTTCGTTTCTTATTCATGTTAAATCCTCCTCCTCCTCCTCCTCCTCCTCCTCCTTCTCGCTTTCTTCTTCTTCTATCTCTCTCTTCTCCTCCTCTTTATGTTTCCTTTTCTTCCTCCTCCTCCTCCTTCCCCTTATCCTTTCTCTCCTTATTCTCCTTCATCCCATTTTCCCTCTCCCTCTCCTCCTGTTCCTTCTCTTCCTTCGTTTTCTCGTTTTTTCCATCTTCTTCTTTAGGTCTTAGGCTAGAGGCTACACATAACTTAGGAGTCTTAGGCTGGAGGCTACATATAACTTAGGAGTCTTAGGCTAGAGGCTACACATAACTTAGGAGTCTTAGGCTAGAGGCTACACATAACTTAGGAGTCTTAAGCTGGAGGCTACACATAACTTACTAGTCTTAGGCTAGAGGCTACACATAACTTAGGAGTCTTAGGCTGGAGGCTACACATAACTTAGGAGTCTTAAGCTGGAGGCTACACATACAGTAATTTATGAGTCTAAGGCTGGAGGTTGAGCTGGCCGGCCTAGACAAGCGGTTACCTCACACCTTTAGGGTATTGGCTCTTACCTGGGGCCTTATTAATTGAAATCAGGTGTACTAAATTATTTTACTTACGGCAGGTGTTCGACAGGTAAATGTATATGTGTAAAAGCAGATAGGTGGAATGGAGTAAGGTGAGTGGGCAGGTGAGAGGGTAGAGGCAAGGTGAGTGGGCAGGTGAGAGGGTTGAGGTAAGGTGAGTGGGCAGGTGAGAGGGTAGAGGCAAGGTGAGTGGGCAGGTGAGAGGGTAGAGGCAAGGTGAGTGGGCAGGTGAGAGGGTAGAGGCAAGGTGAGTGGGCAGGTGAGAGGGTAGAGGCAAGGTGAGTGGGCAGGTGAGAGGGTAGAGGCAAGGTGAGTGGGCAGGTGAGAGGGTAGAGGCAAGGTGAGTGGGCAGGTGAGAGGGTAGAGGCAAGGTGAGTGGGCAGGTGAGAGGGTAGAGGCAAGGTGAGTGGTGGAGACTAGGTATTTCTCACGAGTGTTCCATTATTTCTCTCATTTCTCGGGGATTTTGTCGTGCAATATTTTCTTCGTTAGTTGTGATATTTTTGTGCCCCCAGGGAAAAGCGGCGCTACCTCTTACGGGGTCTGAGAAAGTCTCTACTGAGGCTGGAGAAAAGAGGGTCGCATTTCCTGCTTTTAGCTTGGAGGGGCGGGGTAGTGGGGGGTAGGGTAGGGTGGGGAGGGAATGGGTGGGATGGGGTGGGGTGGGGTGATAGAGGGGTGGGGCGGGGTGGTAGAGGGGTGGGGTGGGGTGGTGGTGGGGTGGGGTGGGGTGCTGTGAGGTGGGGTAGGGGGTGGGTTTGGGCTTTTGTAAATTCCCTCACCAGTTTTGTAAATTCTCTGCACCTTGTTAAGTTCTCAATCTCCGAGGCAGGAAGCTTACCTTTGTAAACACTACAGGAGTTTTAAGTCTTAAAATAGATTTTAAGACGTCAAATTGACATGGTCCATCAACCATAAGATTCTTAGGAGGGCTGAGGTGGAGAGAGAGAGAGAGAGAGAGAGAGAGAGAGAGAGAGAGAGAGAGAGAGAGAGAGCACTTTCTCACTAAACGAGTTAACAAAAAAGTATTTCAAAGTTTTCTCACAAAGTTTCTTCGTCATGGACTCAAAGTGACCAATTTTTACCAAAGTTGTTGTTAACCTGAAGAAGCTGTGGGAGATGAGGCCGCTAGCACCACTGAGGGCGTCAGTCATATGGCTGCTGGCACTAGAGATAAGACTGTCAGTTATAAGGACTGTCTATATCTCTCTGTCTTTATATCGCTCTATTGGTATGTATGTATGTATGTATGTATGTATGTATGTATGTGTGTGTGTGTGTGTGTGTGTGTGTGTGTGTGTGTGTGTGTGTGCGTTACTCTACTACTCATATCTATGCGAACACACAGTTGCAGGTAACGGCACACACACACACACACACACACCCTTTGTTCTGTTAATTATAAAATGGAAAATTCAATAATGTCCTCAGTAAGCTTCATTACGTGGTGGTTGTGTGTCTTTATGAACCAATATTATTTATGCACATTATTCCGTATGCAAATTGGACACCATGATGTAATTTTTTTAATTATTGTGGTGGTCATATTAATGTTTTACATTTTGGGGAAAAAATACTGGGATTGTAATTTCATAAGCAGATTTTTGTCTCAAACGTAATATTTTTGTTTGTTTACATTGGTAGGAGTTACTTAATGGACCCAAACAAACCCTTTAATTTATGAGTTTATTGTCGTGGATTATTCAATTAAGTTGGATAATGTAAAATGTAATGTAATGTAATTCATCTTCGTAATATTACATATGATTGTATATCATTTGTCTACGTAATTGAAACGATATTACAGAGGTGTAGAGTGGCTCAGGCTGTCTAGTTGCTAGTGGTACTGCGGCCCACCTTTACATAACAAACACCATCGTTAACCATCCCAGACATAAATAGGTGTTTTGAGTCAGTTTCATATAGAAGTCTGTTCTCATTGGCTGTGTTTACGTCACATAATTTTTTACATCCAATAGGAACAGAGAAGTAAAGTCAAGTCATATCGTCGTCATATTATTTAATTCGTTGAAAGAATTATTTTACACCTCTGACTTGTTTTCTGTTATAATTATAAAATAGCTTACTGGATAATTATTATAGTCTGGCTACACCCCAGTTTTATGAGCCCAATTACTGTACGTTAAATTATACCCCGTCAAGTAATATAGTTCATCAACATACTTGGATATATTACATTCCTCTTGTTGATTATATAAAGGTTGAAAAAAAATGATAGTTTATACCTGGTTACATAAATGCATGTAATGTGTATAATTTCCCGCGTGTAGTGTAAATTTGTTGGTAATACGAAAGAGAGAGAGAGAGAGAGAGAGAGAGAGAGAGAGAGAGAGAGAGAGAGAGAGAGAGAACATTAATATGGATTGATATATATATTCCCATATTCAC
>CAUDMG010003716.1:2060692-2083192 GCA_958450375.1 Homarus gammarus
GTGCGTGTGTGTGTGTGTGGAAGGGTGGGACGAGAGATAGAGAGAGAGAGAGAGAGAGAGAGAGAGAGAGAGAGAGAGAGAGGAGGAAAAAATGAAGGATTGTTGGACAGACAGACAGACAGACAGGCAGACAGACAGGGACTGATCAAACGAGAGAGAGATATAAAAATAAATACATAAATAAATAAAGAGCAAAAAATAAAACTTAAAAACAGACAGAGACTCAAAGAGATAGAGACGGGGAGACATAAAAATAGACACCTCAGCCCCCCTCCCCCCTCCCCCCTCCCCCCCCTCCTCACCACCTTGAAGCTCTCCTCACCCTCAGCAGGTAAACCCTCCATCTACCTGGATCATCCCCCTCAGGTAACAACTTGGTCCTGGCGCCTCACCTGACGTAGTTATGTCAGGTGGGTGTTGATTGGGTACCTCACCTGATGTAGTTATGTCAGGTGGGTGTTGATTGGGTACCTCACCTGACGTGGTTATGTCAGGTGGGTGTTGATTGGGCACTACACCTGACGTAATTATAAACGCCTTTAAATAGCTTTGGTTCAGATCTTTTTTCTGGTCGAGATAAAAGGTGAAGACATTATAGGGTATCTGTTTATGTACAATTATATACACTAGGAACATTATTATACACACACACACACACACACACACACACACATCAGTACTTACCTTTTTGACAAATGAGACCACGTTAGTTGGCAGCATCCTATTGGTGGTGCGGTCAGCCAGTCACTGCGTTCATGTACCATCAACAGTGTTTATGATTGGCTGACAGGAGTGTGACGTCATCAGCGGGTAATCAGCTGGCCTCAGTGGTGTCATGTCTCACACATTGATAACCGAAGCTCACTCAACAACAGCTCTCAAATGCCCTCACACAGGGTAACTATTTTCCACACTTCATATTTTCTTTCCTCACCTCTCACGTGTAAGATGTCTGAGAGATTTTCAAGGCTACAGGAAGAACATTTCAAACATTAAGATAGCTGTTTACAGTTGTTTACACACACTAATTAAAACACACACACATACTGAATGAAAATAAACACGGAAAAACACGTAATACTTTCATTGTTTGTTTGGATTTGCATTGTTTTTTGTTTTTTTCTCATCAATTGTTTATTTTTTCTAAGGTTGTTATAATTATTATTTTATTATTTTATTTTATTAATATTGTAAGATATTTTTGTCGGGTGAAGGAAACATTCACTTGAACGTCGCGAATTGTGATCTCTCTCTCTCTCTCTCTCTCTCTCTCTCTCTCTCTCTCTCTCTCTCTCTCTCTCTCCGTTCGTCTATCTATCTATCTAGCCATCCAAATAGGAGGAAGGGAGGTAGGAGAAGGAGGAGAGGGAGAGAGAGTAGGAGAAAGAAGTAGCAGAGGAACAGAGGGAGGAAGGAGAAGAAAGAGGAGGAGGAGGAAGGGAAACAGCCTATCCGCGAAGGATTTAGAATATCTCCAGGGATGGGATTCCGCCTTCTCTTCCTCCTCCTGCTCCCTATACCTCTCCCTATCTTTCCCCTCTTCCTCATCCTCCTCTTCCGCCCCCTCCTCCTCCTCTCCCTGGTCCCTAACAAGTGAAGGAGTAACCCAGGTAATCCCTCGGCTCAGGTGGGACGTTCGAGGACCACTGTAATTGCTCACCCTCAACCTTAGATAAATAAAGTCTCTTGGGGTAAGGGTGAAGGAGGGGATAAGGGGGAAGGGGGGAAGGGGGAAGGGGGGGAAGGGGGGAAGGGGGGGTAGGGGATGTCTGTTTCTTTGTTTATCGTTATCTTTTGTTGTTGTTGTTGTTTCTTTCTGGCTATTGGTAAGTTGCTTTCGACGGTGGGAGATAATATCACACGTACCCGCAGGTAGACAGACAGAATTGGTTTAGGTTTGGTTAGGGATAACTCATGTTTTAGGTCAGTTTAGGTATTGTCAGGTCAGGTCAGGGCAGGTTAGGTGTGGTCAGAGTGAAGCCATGTACCCAGGAGGAAGAGGAAGGAGGCCCTGAGAAATTGGGGGGTGGGGGGGTGGGAGGAGGAGCTGCCCATGGGGGAAGGAGAATGCCCAGAAGAGGGGGAGGAGGCCCAAGGGAGAGGGAAGGGGAGAGGGTGGTCCTCACTAGACCTTCACAAGAGGATCAAACTGACTTAAGTTTTTTCAGGCTCAACAAGTTTTAAGACAAGACAGGGACCAACAGTTTTACCTCTCTCTCTCTCTCTCTCTCTCTCTCTCTCTCTCTCTCTCTCTCTCTCTCTCTCTCTCTTTTGGTATCTTACTTGTCTCTGTTTTCCCCCTTGTGTCTCCCCTTGTCTACCTCTCTGTCTGTGTCTCTGTCTATCTCTGTCTGTGTCTGCCTATCTCTCATTCTGTGTCATTTTGCATCCCTGTTTATCTCTTTGTCTGTCTGTCTGTCTGTCTGTCTCTTATTCTGTGTCCCCCTGTCTCCTTTATTATCTCTCTGCCTGTCTATGTCTTTTTCTCCCTGTCTCTCTCTCACTCTCTCGGTAACATTATTTCCACGACAGGTGTTGGATTACGTAGACAGAATATTCATCACTGGACTTGAATCTTCAGCTTTTATCACTGTGTTAAGACCAGCTAGAGAGAGAGAGAGAGAGAGAGAGAGAGAGAGAGAGAGAGAGAGAGAGTCAGGTGTCTCGGCTAATGTTTGACGTAAGAGAAAATTTCCTATATAATAATGTTACCGTCTTCGAGGTACTTGTGACACCATTTACCTTATCCTAAGTTATCTTATAGTAACCTAACTTAACCTAACCAAACCTAACCTAACCTAACTTAATATAACCTAACCTAACTTGAATAAATTAAAAAAAAACAGTTTGTATTGTAGCCTTGAGGGAAAAAAGTTTATATTTTTTATTTTTTTTCTGTATATATTTGCTTAAAGACGCCAGCTGATATACCTTGAGGCACCATCCGATATACCTTGAGACAGCATCCGATATATTTCCCTACCTCGAGGGCAGGAACTATCAAAATATTTATTGTATATAAAAATAACTTTGAACCTTGATTTTTAATGTTACTAATATATTAAACCATTTCTTATAAAACTGGTATTAGGTTTAGGTTCGTCGTTATATAAACCACATCTATAAATGGAGTCACTACTTCGTCCTTCAGGTGTACAGTAACCAGTGAGAGACTATTGAGTAGCCAATAGCCTGTACGTGGCTTCAGGAGATATAGGTTCCAGCACTACACGCAGAGAATGCTATAGGTTATGTGTCTATATTCTTGATGCTCTTCTGTATATTTTCACCTCCCTTTAGTGTTGGGTTGAGCCAGTGAGACAGATGGACAGACAGATGGACAGACAGACAGACAGATGGGGGCCAAATTCAACAAAAGAAAAGCAATAAAGAAGACCCGTAGTGAGGTTCCAGAGTAATGATGAGCAAACAAGAGCGGCTCAAACAACACAAGAGTGGCTCAAACAACACAAGAGCGGCTCAAACAACACAAGAGCGGCTCAAACAACACAAGAGCGGCTCAAACAACACAAGAGAGGCTCAAACATCACAAGAGCGGCTCAAACAACACAAGAGCGGCTCAAACAACACAAGAGAGGCTCAAACAACACAAGAGCGGCTCAAACAACACAAGAGCGGCTCAAACAACACAAGAGCGGCTCAAACAACACAAGAGCTACATAAATAACACAAATCGGGTCAAACAACACACATCAACTCTTAATTTCCTTAGTAATTACCGCCATCATTACTGTAAGAAGGAGTTGACTAATGCGAACTAGAGAGCGTCACCGTGACTCTCTGGCGCTTTCTTCCCCCTGGTGCTGTTAATGGTCTTTATCTAACCTAACCTAACCTAACCCAATCTAACCTAACCTAATCTTACCTAACCTAACCTAACCTAATCTAATCTAACCTAACCGAACCGAATCTAACCCCTCCGAACTTAATTCATCAGCTATAGTTCCGTCTCTCTCTCTCTCTCTCTCTCTCTCTCTCTCTCTCTCTCTCTCTCTCTCTCTCTCTCTCACACACACACACAAAGCTAATTACCTCACACTACTCCCTGTCAGGTTTCCTCCACCTTTAGCTTCCTACCGCACTTAGCTTTCCAACACAGTTAATTACCTTGACAGCACACTTACCTACTCAGCTTCCCAGTACAGTTATATAGCTTCCCAGTACAATTATATAGCTTCCCAGTACAGTTATATAGCTTCCCAGTACAATAATATAGCTTCCCAGTACAATTATATAGCTTCCCAGTACAGTTATATAACTCTCCAGATCAATTAGTTAGCTCCCCAACAACACTGTTTTACGTTACTTTGTGTTTCGTAAGAATAACTAACTACCGCTTGTGTTTTAGCATTTTCGTTGACACTGTGATTCTCTTCTCTTCTTCCCCCTCTTCTTCCCCCTCTTCTTCCCTCTCTTCTTCCTCCTCCTCCTCCTCCTCCACCCTCTCCTTGCCCTACAGTGGTCACAAGTCTACAGAAGCAATAGTTAACGCCATTGGTACCAGCCGTCGTGTGTGTGTGTGTGTGTGTACCAATGTATGTGGGAGGTGTAGTGGTGTCTTCTCCTCGCTGTGTGGGTAGTCCTTAATTATGGAGTCGGCGGCAGGGGGGAGAGAAGGCAGGGGGGTGTAAGGAGGTAGAGCGTGTAGGGGAAGAAGGGGGGGAAGGGGGGAAGGGAAGAGGGAATGTAGAAGAGAGGGGGTGTAGGGGAGGTAAGCAGGGGGTGAGAAAGGGAGGGGAGGAGAGAGGAAAATGGGGAGGTAAGGAAGCAACAGGCTACATTTATGAAGACGTGGGTGGTTATGATAGGGTGAGGGTCTCTCTCTCTCTCTCTCTCTCTCTCTCTCTCTCTCTCTCTCTTATATAACTGGTCCACTTTCTCATCACGTTTGATATTATTCTTCCTTTCTTTATCTCACTTCCTTCTTTCGTAACGCATCTCTGCCTCTTCTCATCCGTTTATCTGAAATGAAAAGAAAATAATGATTAGTTCAGCTGTTGATTCACTAATAATAGTAGTAATAGATAATAATAATAATAGTAATAGTAATAATAACCCACACACAAACACCCACACACACACCAATATAAACACACATATAAACAGGTACATATATACACACAGTTACACATACATACATATACATATATACCCATAAATACTCTACACAAATGATGAAATGCAACCACTCACAGTATATAGAGAATTATTCTACTCAAATACCAAGAATTGACGGAGTACCAGATGTGGCATTTGGGAATTTATGCCTCGTTTAACAGCGGGAATATTGAGATCCCGCTGATTTATGCCCCTTTCCCCCCCCCAAAAAAAATATATATGCTCTCATCAGTCTCACCAGATTAAGCGATTATTTGTTTCCCGATTATTTTATTTGGGGGGGGGGGTGATTAGAGGATGTAGCTGGGAGATAAATGCCATGGTGTTTGATTAGTGAAGATAATTTAAAATGGGCCTCTCTCTCTCTCTCTCTCTCTCTACATCATAAACCAGCCCTGTATAACTAAGTATTAAAAGAAAAAGTCCACCATGACCAAATTATTTACTCCGTTTGATGAGAGAATTCTGACGATTTTCAACACAACACAAATACTTTTTTTTCCCCACTCGGTATTTCACGGCTGACAGACATCGGTTATGAGCAATTTTTTTTGTTGTTGTTGTTGACACGTGGGAACTAATGAGCTCTGTGTTTTTGTTTATATTATTTATTTTATTCTGGGTTTAATTTGTTGGTTTATTATTTTTTTTTTGGGGGGGTGGTGTTTGTTTATCTGTTATATTCTAACCACTGTCTATCTCATTTATATACCACAGTCACTAACACACACACACACACACACACACACACACACACACACAACACACACACACTACATCAGGGTGTAGGTCATGTAATGTTCTTCTTGAATCTGAATACCAAATTTCTGTGGGTGTATGTGTGTGTGTGTGTGTGTGTGTGTGTGTGTGTGTGTGTGTGTGTGTGTGTGTGTGTGTGTGTGTGTGTGTGTGTGTGTGACGCAGTGTATAGGGAATTTCGTTTCCCTGATGTTTGTCAAGTACAACAGAAGGAAACTCTTATCCTTTATTGAGGTATTATGTCTGTCTTTCTGTCTGTCTGTCTGTATGTCTATCTGTCTGTCTGTCTGTCTGTCTGTCTGTCTCTCTATCTATGTATCTATCTAGCTATCAATCTGTGTCTGTTTGTCTGTTTGTCTGTCTGTCTGTTTTCTGTCCGTCTGTCTATCTTGTTCCCTATGTTCTATTTTTGTTTCATCAATTTATATTTTGTTGAAGCTGTGTTAGTTTTATGACACTTGTTCTTTTATTACACCTGTTCACCTTTTGTTACACCTGTTCACCTTTTGTTACACCTGTTCACCTTTTGTTACACCTGTTCACCTTTTGTTACACCTGTTCACCCTTTGTTACACCTGTTCACCTTTTGTTACACCTGTTCACCTTTTGTTACACCCATTCACCTTTTCTTAAACATATTCACCTTTTGTCACACCTGTCTTAGTTTTTTTTTACACCTGTTCAAATTTTATTACATCAATTACCATTAAAATAAATAATATACTTTAAAGACGTCTACCTCAGGGTGTTTGAGTCTAACAACGTAACTTATATTACCGTACGTGTTATCACTGTTTATCATTATCGAACACAAAACAAAGGTAATATAGTTCACCGAGTCTACGTACCTGGCCGTACCTGAAAATCCATATACTGTATATATATATTTTTTCTAATTAGTTCCTGTCAAAGTGTTAATTGTATTTTATTTTTAAACCGCTCGATGATCAACAGACTAATTAAATAAAGCACTTCCTTTTTTGTTTTCCGTAATGACAGTTTGTTTCACACTGACGTTGTCAACAAATGAGTCGGTGCTCCATTGATGACAGGGAGCATTGATTAAAGGGAGGGAGGGAGAGTGTTTGTTTTATGGAGTATTGATTAGGGGGGTACTGGTATGAGGAGCATTGATTAAAGGGGAAGAGGGAGATTGTTTGCGACAAGGAGCATTGATTGGGAAAAGTGCTTGTTATATGGAGCATTGATTAAGGGGAGCGGATTGTTTGCGTTATGGAGCATTGATTAAGGGGGGAGTATTTATTATAAGAGGATTGATTAAGAGTAAAAATGTTTGCTTCTTGGAACATTTATTAAGGCAAATGATAAATAAGGGAAAGATTTATTAGACTAACACATTGATATTTCTAGCTGATTCTCTGTTAGTTTTTCTGTCTACTAACTCAACCTAACCTAACCTAACCTAACCTAATTGTATGTCAAAACACCAACACCTACGATGTGAGGTGTGTGTCGAGAATCCTCCCTCTCTGCTGAGCTTACTATTTAATTATGCAAATTGCTGAGTGTC
This sequence comes from Homarus gammarus, assembly GCA_958450375.1. Taxonomy (NCBI): domain Eukaryota; kingdom Metazoa; phylum Arthropoda; class Malacostraca; order Decapoda; family Nephropidae; genus Homarus; species Homarus gammarus. The sequence continues at coordinate 2,068,122 of CAUDMG010003716.1, forward strand.
AAAAGGTGAGAGGATAAATTTTTTTCCTTTTAGCAAAATTCGTTAGCATTCTTTTGAGAGAGAGAGAGAGAGAGAGAGAGAGAGAGAGAGAGAGAGAGAGAGAGAGAGAGAGAGAAATCAGACGAAAGAATGATACCGAGAAGAGGGATAAAGGAGAAAGAAGGAAAGAGAGATAGAGAAAGAGATGAGATAGCACTGTTTTAATGTCTATATTTAGGATGTTGTCTCAGCTGTGAATGGTCTTAGAGAAAACTGAAAGGCAAGACTTGGAAAAATGTTCTGAGTGAGCTTATTCAAGGCAGGCAAGAATCATTAGTCTCGTTTACCTGCTTGAGATTATTATAGCTCTCGTTAGCTCTAATGTCTGTGAAGATTATTAAGATTGGGGTTATAGCTGATATAATTTTTATCTCTTGATGAGTTTAGCTGATAGGGAGAATTATAGATACATTATAATTTTCACGGTGTAAGATAAAATATGGTTTTAGATTATTGCTGCCAGATAAATATTGTTTAAGCTATTGTTGCAACGATTTAGCTTGAGGAAGAGTGAGTTTAGCTGCCTGGGAGATTTATAGACTTATAGTGATATATAATTTACTGGAAAATGTTATATAAATGGAACTATATCAAAGGTTTAGTTCAACACAGGCATAAGTCCTCTGTTATCATATTTCTTTTTGGGAACTGCTTACCTTCATTTACATAATATAATTCAATTTTTCGTTGGCAATTATGTTCACTAATTAAGGAGGTAATTTGAATACCGGTTTAGTGTAAATGGTGTGAAATTATGTATTTTTCTCTAATAAAAACCGGAATACTCATTATGTTTTTGTTTTTTGTTTTTGTTTTTTAATTTTGCGATTGTTTTTTGTTTTCGTGAGATATAATGACTATGATTATTGTTATACTGTTAAGGAATATAAGATTCTGCTGTTCCTTAAATGCAAAGTAGTATATTATTATTATTATTATTATTATTATCATTATTATTATTATTATTATTATTATTATTATTATTATTATAAAGAAACTAACCTGCGATACATTTATTTTCATTGTCATTTAATGGAAAGGCGACGGCTCCTTCGTTTTCTCTGACGACGAAGAAGAAAAAATACTTTATCTTTTATCTCCAATACGACGTGAGTTTCTCCCTGGTCCAGTTACCTTTCTGTTTGCTATTGTTCGTATACCCGCACTATCTTGGTATATCCGCACTGTCTTGGTATATCTGCACTGTCTTGGTATATCCGCACTGTGTATGTACCTGCATTGTGTATACACATGCTGAATCAATGTAAACTTGAATGACAAATTTTCTGGATTAAACTGAAGTGAATACTGAGAAAGTGTTATGGTGACCTGGGCTGTGTTATGGTGGTGACCTGGACTGTGTTATGGTGACCTTAAGCTGTGTTATGGTGACCTGGGCTGTGTTATGGTGACCTGGGCTGTGTTATGGTGGTGACCTGGACTGTGTTATGGTGACCTGGGGCTGTGTTATAATGGTGACCTGGGCTGTGTGGGCTGGCAGGATGGATGCAACCACTTAGGGTGTCTCACTGCGGTAACGAGCACTGGAAGATGAACAGATTCACTGATTAAAACGTAAAATGGAATGATGATGATGTGAGGGAAGGAGGAGAGAGAGAGAGAGAGAGAGAGAGAGAGAGAGAGAGAGAGAGAGAGAGTTACGTTATTTCATATATAAAGACAAATAAAGTTAAAAGGGAGCCAGCCACTTTCTCTCGTTAACCAAATTATACCATAATATATTACATCCTTCCTATCGCTCGCCTCAACTCACTTCTGGGGACCACACACACACACACACTGTCACATACAGAGGATCCTATCTCCCTTCGTATTCTCAGGCCCAGATAAATTAATTAGTGCTCTTATGCTTTCCCTTTATAATGGATGTCTAATAACTATATGCAGTGGAATTAGTTGATTTATGTTTTATCTGCAGTGGCGTAACTGTGGCAGGTGTGTGGCGTAACTGTGGCAGGTGTGTGGCGTAACTGTGGCAGGTGTGTGGCGTAACTGTGGCAGGTGTATGGCGTAACTGTGGCAGGTGTGTGGCGTAACTCTGGCAGGTGAGTGGGGGCAGGTGAGCCTCGTGACGCTCATCTACATTTCAGTCTCTCAGAAGGAAAGACTTTCACCTGTCTCTATGTTTACCTCTCCTCTCACCTCTAAATACCGATGAGTTACCTGGGACAAGGATGGATAATTCCCCAAATATTCCCGTCCACTAAACTAATTTCCCCCAGATATTCCCGCCCAGTAAACTAATTTCCCCCAGATATTCCCGCCCAGTAAACTAATTTTCCCCAGATATTCCCGCCCAGTAAACTAATTTTCCCCAGATATTCCCGCCCAGTAAACCAATTTTCCCAGAGGTTCTCTCCGACTATAAAACAATTTCCATACTTTTAAGGGGTAAAGACTAGGTGTCAGGCCTTGAAACGTTAGGCTCCTGAGGAACCATATTTTTGGGTTAAGTTTTCCCTTAAAGGTTCGTTCGACTAATTGCGGTTTGTTTTCGATTTCTCTTTCTGAAAATGGATGAAAAATGGTCGTAATTTACTGAATACTTGTTGTAAGGTTGGGTTAGGTTAGGTTAGGTTAGGTGAGATACATCGCTCACTATAGAGGTAAGAATACCATATGACGTTCCATTTCTTAGTTAAACTAAAAAGAGTCTTTAGGAAATAAGCCTTAAATAATAATAGAGAAAATATTAATGAAGGAATAGAGAAGTCCTGAGATTTTAATACAGTCGTCATTTCATTAATAATAAAGATGGTTTAAGTAAGAATACAGAGATTCTTAAGTAATAATATATTCTTCAGTAAATCACTTCATCTGTTCCATAAAGAGGAATAACAAAGACAGTCTTAAGGAACCCATCAAAGAGGTTCTCAAGTCTCTCCTGAAGGTGAAGACAAAGAGACACAAAAATATCATCTCTTTTGAAGGGTGTGAGGTGATGAGGAGGGTGTGAGGTGATGAAAAGGGTGTGAGGTGATGAAGAGGGTGTTGTACTTCGTTATAAAGAGCAAACACGGGAGAATATTGATCCCCCTGGAGGTCCTGTGTGAGAGGGGGTGTAGGGGGTGTAGTGGGGGATTGAGTTAAAAGATCGGCGGGTGGCTGTGTGTGTTTGTGTGTGTGGAAGAGTAGGTTTGGATGTGTGGGAGGGCGTTGGTGAGAGGGTTTTTGAGTCGATCTGTGTGAGTGGGTGAGTGTGGTATGTGAGCCGTGTGGATCTGTGTTTGTCTTCCAGTATATGTAAAGAATAAACATCATCTACCCTCCCTTCCCTCCTCCTCATCCTTCCCCTAACCATCCCCATCCCCTAACCCTCTCCTCCCCCATCCTCTAGCCCTAACCCTTCCCCATTGTTCCCGTAAACATCCCCCTTCCCTCTCCCCCCCTCCCCTCCCTCCCCCTCTCCCCTCCCTCTCCCCTACCCCACCAGGTGTTTAAGTTCCCCTACCCTCTCATTTTCCCCCGCCTACGGACGATCCATCACTTAAAAAGGGAATTTCCCCGCCTTAATGGACCTCACCTGCAATCAGGGTTCTGGGTTGTTTACCTGTTGTTGGTCCCTAAGCACTAATTTCCCCGTCTACTAGAGAGGAGTTTTAGGTGATTATTATGGGGTGTATAAGAGTGTGTTTACAATCATCCATCCAGTCTTTACATATTATTACTATTTTTTGGTCTTTAATATTGGATCCCTCTAATTGTTTTCTTGTTGTTCTATTTGTTTTATTTTTCTTCTGTTTGTGTCGCAGCAAAGGTTAAACAGTGGCGGCTACATTAGACGAGCTGCTCAAAGGTATTCTCATTTTTCTCTCGCGTCTTTGGTCTTTGTGGTAAGATAAGAATGATAATGAGGCCAGTGTTTACAGCGTCCAGAGCCACGTGTATATATCCCAGGTGGAACTACACTATGTCTTCACCCTTAGGAACCGTAAGCTACGATTCCCCATTATGAAAAATCGTGTGCCAGCGTGTCGCGAGGCGGGATGCGCTGGACCTCACTCGCAGCACCCGGCCAGCAGCTGTGAAACTCTACGGTCATCTTAACCCACGTTTCACTTACTCTGCTCGTGGCGGCCTAACATCTTATTTTATTGATTTTAAGATTATTTGTGTGTGTGTGTGTGTGTGTGTGTGTGTGTGTGTGTGTAAGTGTGCGTCAATTTCACTTTTAGTTACATTTTGTATTCATTCTTTCTCTTTTGGCCGGTGGTGTATAAAGGAAAGTTACGAGTGTTTTATTCTTTCAAGTCCACCATCGCTATGTTGTTGATACACCTTCAGGACTTTCCTATATTGAGGCAGAAATTGATCGTTTTCTTTGACCTTTATATTGATTCTGAACTTGACAAAGAACATTTATTTTAACTTGACATTTGATATAATAGTTTAATGTAGTACAGAACAAAAACTAAGAACTTAACATAGAACATTTACTTATAACTTGCCATAGTGACACAAGGTTAATAAAAGCGCTTAACAATAAAACAAAATATCTTAAGAACGAAGGAAATTTTAAATGCAAATATTAATTTAAATTTACACCAAAAAATCCCCCTTTTTTTTTCTTTTTTTTTTGTGCATTTTCTTTTAATATTTTTCTTCATGGTTCTTTTTTATCTTTTTTTTCACTATTTTTTATTATGATTTTTCGTGAATACATTTTTTTTCATTATTATTATTATAATTATTATTATTATTATTATTATTATTATTATTATTATTATTATTATTAGGATAACTATGAGAGACGCGTCACAGATATTAATAATTTATATTTTCTGGAGTTTATATTTTGATTAATTAAATAATAATATATAAACAAAGAATAAACACCTACACTAAATAAGTCCATGTTAATATAATCTGTTAAAATTGGAAATGAATTATATTATACGAAACATTAAGACATTGTGAGCGATACAAAAGAAAAATCAACATTGAGTTAGAGAATATAGATGAGAGGACACTGAGACTCTTGACTCACTAAAGGTCAAACTAGAATTAAACTAAACATGGTGGAAACGTTTCACATACAGGGAGATACAACTGGAGTTAGTTTATACCGGGAAAAGGTTTGTTGATTACAGATATAAGTTATTATTAATGTTAAACTTTAAAAACTTTTGATGATAAACGATACAAGTTTATGTTATGTTAAACCATGAAAATGATAATTTAACCAAATGCTAATCTAACTGACTTAACCTAGCCAAACGCTAACCAAACTAACTTAACCTAACCAAACACTAACCGAACTAACTTAACCTAACCAAACGCTAACCGAACTAACTTAACCTAGCCAAACGCTAACCTAACCAACTTTACCTAACCAAAAGCTAACCAAACTAACTTAACCTAACCAAACGCTAACCGAACTAACTTAGCCTAGCCAAACGCTAACCTAACTAACTTAACCTAACCAACCCCCATAAAGATAGCGTTTAGGCTATTAATCTTCAGGTGAAACAAAGTGAAGTGACTAATCTTCAGTTGATCTGCAAAGACAAAAAAAATAGTCCCAGAAAATCGTAGCGGGAAGCGGGGCTATCTAGTGATACTATTTGTGCAGGAACCTCGTATTCATCTGATCACTGGGGTTTATAGCCGCCCTGCCCCCACCCCAGCTCCTACCCACTGTCCCGCCCACCCTCCCGCTCTCGCCCCCGCCCACGCTCCCGCTCCCGCCCTCGCCCCCGCTCCATTGACTTTTACAGCCCGTCTTGAAATGTTCCATAGCGTCTGTCATAGATCCTTACCCCCTCACAGTCCGTATTTAATGATTTCTTGGGGGGACATGGGAGCAATCTGGTCCGGTGTGGATATAGGGAGTAGAGGCCACACAATGTATACATCTCTCTCTCTCTCTCTCTCTCTCTCTCTCTCTCTCTCTCTCTCTCTCTCTCTCTCTCTCTCGTTTTCAGTAAGCAAAAAGATGAAAGTGTAATTAGTCTGCTTGTGTCTATGTGTCTTGAAGAAAATGGAGACAAGAGGAAAACGTAACCTCATGGATTGGTAAAGGGGTGACTCTGTTAATCCCACGCCAGGGCATTGTGTTTAGTTTTCTCTTTTAGTTTTGTGTCTCGTTAATTAGGTGAATATTTATAGGGTTCAAATATTATATAATTAAATAAACAAAATTATTTTCAAATCTTGGCCCCCAATTGTTTACATCTAAAGCATGGATCAGGATAGGTTAAGAGTAGTTATATTATCATTTAGTTATTTGATGGTTAAGCTGGGTTGATGGTTAAGCTGGGTTGATGGTTAAGCTGGGTTGCGTTAAGGGTTGGTTAGCTTAAATAAAAGTAGGGTATGTTAGTTTATATTTGGTTGAATGTTAATTATCTCAAGTTACAGTAGGTTATGATAAGTTGGATTTTGTTCGGGGTATGTTAGCTTGGTCACAGTATGGTAGGGGTTGGTTGGGTTAGGTTTAGAAATGGATAGGGTTGGTTCTGTTAGACTTACGTTTCAGGTCCGTCTGTATGGGACACTTAGACCGCTGTCATAGGCTCATTATAATACCAAAACATCATTATATTGATACTTTAAACACATTTCACCATGACTTGTGTGACAATGATGATAGATCCTTCAGGCATGATGGCCCATTATGGACCGTGCGGTTACAGCATAACACTCGACCGTTTTCACATCCTCAACTGTAAAGTTAGGTAGCCATTGACAGGTGGGTGGACAGTTGTGTCACGGGATCAAAACAGCGACCCTTAGAGCAGGAGGCAAACACTGTTTCCACTCGGCCTCTGCAGTCCATATGACTTGTGCACATAAGATTAAAAGCAGCTTTTGCTCTATGACCCAGAGGACCAGCGACCAGTAAGCTGGTGGACAAAGAAACAAACCTTAGGCCACTGGAAGCTCTACCTGGTGGCTGTCTGTGTCTCTTCTTGGTAATGGACTCGTCAAAGGTTCGAATAAATCCTTGTATATGGCGGGTCGGAGACTTAAGTGCTTAGTGAGCCGCTGGTCGTGAAATAACAATAATGTTAATACTAGTAAAGCCTGAACAGGAACCTACGGCTTTTTCTCTCGCTCACATAATATATATGTGCGTGCTCAGAAAGGTAATACAATCAAATGGTTTGCTTAGGTTAAGTTCTAGTTCTCGCTCTGGCAGTATAAAAAAAACATTTTCATCGGGTCAACAACATTTCCAGTACGAGATCCTGGTCGGTGGAGAACGAGAGAGAGAGAGAGAGAGAGAGAGAGAGAGAGAGAGAGAGAGAGAGAGAGGCGACCATAGCTTACAATTTCCATAATAATCAAGAGGGTCCCGGAATTTCAGCTAGAAACCAGACGCCGCCGTGGTGTGATAGTTAGTCCTGATTGTGGCTTTAAATTCTCACTAAGAACATTATGTTATAAACCAACAAAACAAATAAGTTTAAAAAATATTACCATAAATTAAATTCATTAAGAGAAAATGTATAAGTTTTAGGACATTAAAAACAGATGAGGAAAAATTTCGTGAGATTTGAGAACATCGGGTCAAAAGGTGTCCCTGGCGACCAATGGTTTGTTCAGTAGTCCGAGTTGCCATCGATGGAGTTTTATTTCCTCTTCTCTTTCAGTTTATTGGATAGCTGCGTTTGTTAGCTCTATGGCTGCCTCTCTTGGCTGACTGACTGACTGACTCACTGACTCTTATAGTGAGTGCCTGACTACTGTAGTAATTGATTGACATAAAGACTTACTGATATAGTGATTGACTGATTGTACTGAATTACTGACTCTTATAGTGATTGATCGATTGACTGACTCACTGACTGTTATAGTGATTGATTTACTGATTAACTCTGAGAGTGTTTGACTGAGTGACTGACTCACCGACTCTTATAGTGATTGATTGATTGACCGACTGATTAACTACTGTAGTAATTGACTGACTGATTGACTGACCTTAATAATGTAATTCAACCTTCGACTTTTTAATGAGAACATATGTACTGCAATGTCCCTCATTAGTCTCGTCCCAGTGTGTTAGGAGGTAACAGGCCACTATCATGTTACCTCAGTGTCTTTCCCCCTTCCCCCATCTCCCCTTCCCCCCACCTCCCCACCCCCCACCCTCCTTCCCCCACCTCCCCACCCCCACCCCCCCTTCCCCCACCTCCCCACCCCCACCTCCTCACCCCCACCTCCCCTCCCCACCTCCTCACCCCCCCACCTCCCATCCCACCCCCCCCACCTCCCATCCCCTACCTTCACTCTTGCCTCATTTGCATTGTTGTACTGTTTTTACCACCTGGTCTTCCCTCCTTCATTAGCGAGAATCAGGGCGGGTGAGGGGAGGGGGGGATGGGGAGGGGGGGATGGGGAGGGGGGATGGAGAGGGGGGTACTACGCAAATTTTGCCATCATCTAAGTCTCTTGTGTGTGTGTTCGTAGTTCTTTGTGTATAATTATGTATCTATGTATTAATGTACAGTATATGTGTATGTTAAACTATGTATACTGTATAGAGCGGCTCACCAACCATCTGCCAAAGGTTAATTTAGAATTGGTTAGTGTAGAGTGGCTGACAAGTGCGAGCCGGGGGTGCAGTGAGGAACTTATGGTGCGAGAGGGCCAGGGGTGCATCTCCTATCACCACCCCCCCCCCCTCCATCAGCTAACACCCCTTTCATCCTCCCATCTCCATCATCCAAAACCCCTCTCATCCTCCCCCTCCATCAGCCAACAACCCTCTCATCCTCCCCCTCCATCATCCAACACCCCTCTCATCCTCCCCCTCCATCAGCCAACACCCCTCTCATCCTCCCCCTCCATCACCCAAAACCCCTCTCATCCTTCCCTCTATCAGCCAACACCCCTCTCATCCTCCCACCATCACCCAAAATCCCTCTTATCCTCCCCTCCATCACCCAAAATCCCTCTCATCCCCCCCTCTATCACCCAACACCCATCTCCCTCCCACCTTCCCTCTTCATCACCCAACACCCCTCTCATCCCCCCTCTATCACCCAACACCCATCTCCCTCTCACCCTCCCTCTCCAATACGCCTCTCCTAACCCACTTAATTACCAGGTCCTCCTCTAACACACTACAAAACTCACACTCCACTTTATATGTATACAATATCCAAATCCAATTTAGTTTTTAAACCACTATGTAATCTACCAGTACTTCCTCATGGGGTATATATGAAGGCCGGCCGCCATGATTAACTCTCTCCAAAATTCATTCATATTTAGATCACTGGATATAATTGACTCGTACAACACACCCGTTGTCAATTAAATGGTTATTGCAGTTCGTTGTCCAGGTCTTCACTACCACGTATGAACACGATCTCGAGATTTATTTGCTCGGTATATTCGACTACGACTTAGTGGTTTTTTTGTTTGTTTGGGGTCGCTATTAAGGTCGTGTTTACCTGGGTATTATTGTCATTACAGGTGTGGTGATTGGCCGTGTGGTGATTGGCCGTGTGGTGATTGGCCGTGTGGTTGATGTGTTTACTTCACCTGCCATGTAATCAGGACGCTTACTCAGGTACACGCAGTCAAAAATGTATCTTTATGGATGGTTCCAATGAATTTCAAAATGAACACTGTGGCTCCTTGTTGAATGATGTGTTCATGTTGTCATTGATGCTGATGTTAAAATGTTATTTCCTCGCTTCAACAACACTTAAGGTCCTGAAGAGCGCAATAAAATCAGTCCATTAACAGTTTCAAGTTATAAGAGACTCAGAGTTCAGTGTGTCACTAACTACAGCGGGGATGACCAGTTGCCGGACACGTGAAAGAGGACCTTGTCTTATACGCCGCGGTAAATGTGCATCCTTAGTCTGGCCTGAACACACGAAGCTCTTATCATTTGGCGTTTACTCTTACCCGCCCGTTGGTTCGTCCGTCCGTCCTTGTGTCTAGTAATTAAAAGGAAGGTTAATTATAATAAATATCTACGTATTTTTAGCTTATCTTGGTGTTTGGATATAATGGTAACAAAGTCTTGAGTACGATGACAAAACACCTTGTGTATAATGAGTTAACCCCTTGAGTACACGATGATATAACCCTTAAGTTATCAAGATAAAGGGGTTAAATCATTGTACTCAAGGTGTTAACTCACGCACTCACTCACTCACTCACTCACTCACTCACTCTCATTTAGTTTTACCCGGCGATCGATCACAAAATTGCCACATCTACCCCTACGATCAGCGAATCATGCCAATCTTGCCAGTAATGTCACCTATTCCCAGCAGCAGATTGCCCCCTAGGTAGTGGTGGAGGGAGGGGGAGGGAATGGATGAGGAAGGGGTAGGGTGGAGGTGGAAGAAGGGGAGGAGAGGGATACAGGGGTGGGGAGATGGGAGGGGATGGAGGAGAAAGGAGGAGGCGGGTGGAGGTGGAGGGAGGAGGAGGAGAAGGGTATATGGAGGGGATGGAGGAAGAAGGGGTGGGGGGGAGGGGTGGAGGTACGAGTCAAAACTCTTGACGTCAGAGTTTTCTTTGGGAGGGGGTGGGGGGGGGGGGGTTACCTGGCATGGAACTATAATCACCGGAGCCCGACCTGGAGCTGGACCCTGAAGCTGGACCTGGAGGCGGATCTGAAGAGAGTCGTACTTTTTTTTTTATTATTATTATTTTTTGCAGGTTTCGTTTGGTTTGATTTAGGTTAGGGTAAGTTATGTAATGAGAGCACTATTTCCCACTACCTCCCACTCACTCCCATCACCTCCCGCCACCTCCCACAATCTCCCACCACCTCCCGCCATCTCCCACTCACTCCCACCACCTCCCACCACCCCCCACTTGCTCACTGTGGGTGGTTGCTGAGGGCTGCAGGGTGGAGGAGACTTGTGCGGATGTCTGGTTCTAGGAAATAATTGGCATTGCGTGTGTGTGTGTGTGTGTGTGTGTGTGTGTGTGTGTGTGTGTGTGAGAGAGGACCTGTGATCATCTCTTTTGTCGCAACATCATTGAAGACCATGTATGTATGTATGTATGTATGTATGTATGTATGTATGTATGTATGTATTAATCAGTACATTCCCTTATACAACGTTAACAGTAAATCACTCTAGAGATATTAATGCTAAGGTTAGGTTAATCCATCAAGGGCTGATACTCTGGGGATTAGCTAGTCAGTCCTCTTAGATTAGCAAGTGAGGATTAACTCAAGTTCAGTTCGTGTGTTGTGATCAGGTGCACAACAGGTGTGGTAGTGTTAGGTGAGGGTGTGTAATGATCAGGTGAACAACAGGTGTGGTGGTGTTAGGTGGGGGTGTGTTATGAGGCATTGATTCACCTCCTCCTCCTCCTCCTCCTACAGTGATGGAGGTCAGGTCAGAGGACGTTAAGGGTCAACTCATAGGTGACTCATATATCAACAGAGGATCTCCCAGTTGGACCATCGTACAGTTTACATCATTATCGTCTAGAGTTACGACCCCTGGGACTTTATTATGGCGCGGCGAGGACCATCAGTATTATTAAAACAGTTATGGCACCTTAGATTTTATTATGGCGCTAAAGTGGATAATATATATATATATATTTTTTTATCATCTTTGTTAAAACAGTTATTGTGACGCGACTGTAATAACCCATTAACTTTTGGGCCATTATTTTACAGGTCATGGTCCCTCGTTTGGGCCATTATTTTACAGTCATGGTCCCTCGTTTGGGCCATTATTTTACAGTCATGGTCCCTCGTTTGGGCCATTATTTTACAGTCATGGTCCCTCGTTTGGGCCATTATTTTACAGTCATGGTCCATCGTTTGGGCCATTATTTTACAGTCATGGTCCTTATGATCTATTGTGGCGCGGCAGAGATGTGATTTAATCTCGCCTTTATCGCCAAACTTGTGTCAGACTTATATATATATGTATATTTCTTTTCTTTTGTATTTCTCAGTTTATTTAATTTCCTTTATCTCCTAGTTTCGTGTATTGTCTTGTTCTCTTTGTTAAATCGTTTGGTTAATGGTGTTTAAATGGTTAAGTAGGAGTCACCTGTAGTTATAATTCCTTAACGGCTCGACAATTAGTGGTTTTAGTGTTGTTTAATGGTTCTTTAATGGTCTCAGGCTGTTCCTTAATAGATGGCAAATAGCTCCTTAATAGGTGGTTAATAGCTCTTTACTATTTCTTTATACAGGTACTTAATAGTTCAATAATAGTTCTGAAATAGGTACTCAATAGAATACACACACACACACACACACACACACACACACACACACACACACACACACACCACATTTAAGCTAGGCAAGTGGTTACACCCCTCAGTATAACATAAACACGAGGTCAGGGGTTCGATCCCTCTCCCCTGTGTTTTTTCAGTACTTGGTCGCCTCCTCCTTGGTGTCGACCCCCGCTGCCCCTCTTCCTTCACTCCTATTCTTCCTACAATACCTTTCTAACCTTCTTAACGTAGACCTTCTGACATGGCGTTAACATATTGGTATGGTGTTGACATATTAGCACCAATAGTAGGGCTAACTAGAGGCATTTTGGTTGAAACAACGTTGAAACTTTACCACCGTTAGCGTTGACATTTGGGGTGAGATAACGTTTATATTTTTCCCGGTAAAGATCTGGTGGCCTGGGAATTTCTTATCATATTGGTATATTTTTTTTTTTTTTTACTTACCTGTCGCCCATGGAGCTCTTGATGTGTGTGTGTGTGTGTGTGTGTGTGTGTGTGTGTGTGTGTGTGTGTGTGTGTGTTTACATATGTCCTAAAAGTCAGAAGGGGGGGGGGTGGGGGGTGGGGAGGAAAGGTGTATTGATTTTTTATGAAGGAGAGGTGGAAGGCTCCAGCTTTACCCCTGAAGCGTAAAGGTATCGACAGGTACGTCACAGGTGAAAGAATGTTTACCTTACTGATGTTTCTTTTTTCTTCTTTGATCTCTGTCTCTGTCTGTTTGTGTGTCTTTGTCTGTCTGTCTGTCTGTCATTACTCTCTCTCTCTCTCTCTCTCTCTCTCTCTCTCTCTCTCTCTCTCTCTCTCTCTCTCTCTCTCTCTCACCTGGATGTCCTTAAAAAACAACTATAATTAACCTCCCTTAAGCTTGACCAGAACAAACCTAATCTAACCTAATCTAACCTAACATCAGTACATGTCACTAGTCATTGATAACTACCTCCGGAGGCTCTGACCTTCATCACAGAGTTATTGTAATATTGGCGTTATAGTTCTTGAGTTTCTTTTGTTAAATGTACGATGGCATACATACATACATACATACATACATACATACATACATACATACATACATAGTTTAATAAATATACATTAAAAATAGCTTAATACATATACATAAAAATGTATATAAATCCACTGTGTTTCATTTTAAGGGAGAGACTCGGATTTATATTACAACGGGAACAATAGACTGAGTCGTTTCCTTAACCTGTCTGATCCGGGATAATACCTCGAATGACGTCATAGACACACTAGTGGGCGCTGGGTGTCTGAAGCAGGAAGTAATATGTGTCAAGACAGAGAGAGAGAGAGAGAGAGAGAGAGAGAGAGAGTCTAAATAAGGTCATTCATCTTGATCAGTTTATTCCAGTCTGAAAATTTTCCGCCGTCATCACACACACAGTCGCCCTCCCTTTATCATTTCTCCATCACCCCTCCCTACCCTTTATCACCTCTCCATCGCCCCTCGCTCTCTCCTTCACCTCTCCCTTCCCCCTCATCCCTCCCTCCCTCACCCTCTTTTCCTTCCTTCCTTCCTCCCTCCCTCACTCTATCACTCCTCTCTCCACCCCTCCAACACCTTTCCATCATTCACGCCATCACCCCTCCCTCCCTCCCTCCCTTCCCATCATCCCTCCTTCCATACTTCTCTTCCTCTTCCCTTTCTCCTTCTTCCCTTCTATCCATCCTTCCATCACCTATCTCTCCCTCCCTCCCTTCCCTTCTCCTTCTCTCCCTCCCTCCCTTCCCCTCTCCTTCTCTCCCTCCCTCCCTCCCCCTCTCCTTCCCTCCCTCCCTCCCTCCTCTCCTTCAATCCGTCACGGCGTCCTGGTGCCTCTGTGGTCCATCTTAACCATGAAATAAGCCCCAGGATCCTTCCCTCTACCTGGGCTCACCTGTCTCTCCTCCCACTCATTATGGAAGGTAATTATTGTTGATAATGTCCTCCCAAAACCTAGTAGATGTTCACGGCAGCTTTATTATGAAGTGTGTGTGTGTGTGTGTGTGTGTGTGTGTGTGTGTGTGTGTGTGGCGCCCAGGATGAGAGGTGTGAGAGGTTGCTGTACTCCTCTAAAGGCCACTGAGCTTTCAAAGAGAAACTGGCCTATTCGATGATTTTCAGTCCATTGGCCTTTCGTGGTGCCAGGCCCGGCCCCCTCACCAGCCAGGCCCGGCCCCCTCACCAGCCAGGCCCAGCGGCATTATCCTTTTGAAAATGATCGAATAGGCCAGTTCTTTTAGAGCTCTAAATGGCCTCTTACTCTTACCCTGGGGCCCCGGAGCACCTCTCCTACCTCTCACCCTGGGGGCCCGGAGCACCTCTCCTACCTCTTACCCTGGGGGCCCGGAGCACCTCTCCTACCTCTCACCCTGGGGGCCCGGAGCACCTCTCCTACCTCTCACCCTGGGGCCCCGGAGCACCTCTCCTACCTCTCACCCTGGGGGCCCGGAGCACCTCTCCTACCTCTCACCCTGGGGCCCCGGAGCACCTCTCCTACCTCTCACCCTGGGGGCCCGGGATCAACCTTTACTATGACACCGTGCACAGCGCTCAGTGTTATATTGTACTGTAGCTGTTCTATCTATCTATCGATCTATCTATCTATCCTCTCTCCCTCTCCCTCCCTCCTCTCTCTCTCTCTCTCTCTCTCTCTCTCTCTCTCTCTCTCTCTCTCTCTCTCTCTCTCTCTCTCTCTCTCTTTCACACCATTTCTTTTCATCCTTATAAACTTCATCTTCCCACAACCTGGAAACTTCTGGCTACATTTTACAGAATATTGTGAGCTGAAGAAATAGTTGTGAAATATGAAGGGTTGGTG